>SNQJ01S0016889.1:181462-220266 GCA_010110895.2 Picea sitchensis
GAGAGAGAGAGAGAGAGAGGGAAGAGGGAAGGGAGGTAGAGAGGGAGGGGGATACAAAGTGAGAGAGAGAGAGACATAGAGAGAGAGAGAGAGAGTAATAAGGAGGGAGGGGGGATAGAGGGAGGAGGTAGGGTAGAGAGAGAATTTGTGAGGGTGAGAGAGGGGGAGAGAGGAATACAAAGAGGAGGTTAGAGAGAGAGTATGTGAGTGTGAGAGGATGATATAGGGAGACAAAGAGGCGGGGTAGAGAGAGTGTGTGTGATAGGAAGGGGGGAGAGAGAGGGAAGTGGGGTCAAGAGAGGTAAATAGAAAAAAGGGGGAAAGTGGGGGAGAGAGAGGGAGGGTGATACATGTTATAAATAATGTGTGTGCGCATTTCACCATAGAAAATATAAAAATATTGCCACCCAACCATAGGCAGAAGCTACCCCCGAGCACCTTAACCTTGACAGATAATAATTCTGGAAGAAAAGCCTAGGCCTAATAGTCAATCAATGTAGAATGCCTCTCTCCAGAGATAGAACACAAGGAAGAAATTCCAAACTATAACCAAGAGAATGTCCAAGACTAAATTGAAAATACAAGTTGCAGTAGCTGCAGCTACAGCTACTCTCTAGACTTGCGCACTTACTAAATTTTTTCATTGTGCACTCTTAAATTTCTGTAGTTGTGAGATGTATCTATCAAATGAGCTCTGTCATCTTGTATTTATACTACTACTCCTTAGATGTCTGGGCCGACTTCTCATTATGGAGGCTAAAAACTCAATATTGAATATTTCCTTTAGCCGACATGTGTTCTAGGGTTATGTTGAATGCTTTAAGGTTTCTTATTTCTTCACATAATATTCTATTCTTGTCAGGGTTACATTTGGAGGTTAATAACTTCCGTAGATACCATAATATCAACACTCCCTCCTATCTATAGAGGTATTGAAAGAAATGGTGTTGAGAAGAAACATATCGTTAAACCTGTAGCATCATCATATCCATATAGGCTATCTGATGATTATATCATGAGCACCATCATCATTATCAGTATCATATGATAGCATAAACTGCATCATATATCTAAACCATAGTCCATTTGAGTAATCAGGCATGATGTTGAATAAGTCACTCACTCCATAGAGTGATACAAAAACCATTCTTCTAATCTGGGCATATGTCCTAGAATAATAACTATTCCACCATATGTTGGAATCCATGCCATGGGCTACAAGGACTATTGTTCTAATCTAGACATATGTCCTAGAATAATAAATGTCCTAGACCATTTTCCATCTGGAGTATGTATTTCCATCAGTACACTGACCATCCATATAGTTTATAATCATTTTCAACACTATTGATTGTCTACATGGAAATCATAACAATTTCATTCAATAGAACACAATTGTGTCTATTCATAGTAGTACACAACTACTATCCAATGGTACACAACCACACCAAGTAGCACACAACTACTTAATCAATGACACTAGTCACAACAAGTGGAGCACATCCACCACAATAGCATACATCTACTGTCCAGAGACATATAGTCTCCATAACAATCATATCATGTGATATCAACCTCCATAAAACAATATCATGATATAAATTGAGTCATCTAGGCCATTCCTCCACTCACATCTATGAGATCTGGAAGAGAATCTATCCTAATAATGTAAGACATCATCGAAGGGATATATGACCTATTCTTCTCAAGCATAGAAGAATAATTGTCCCTAATTTCTAAGCCTGGACCATTCACCTAACTAGGAAATTCCTCCAACACTAGTCATAGTGAAACCTGGACAGAATGAGTCTTCCCTAGGGAATGCTTGTCCCTAATTTTTGAACCTAGACCATTCACCCAACTACGCCATTTATCTGACACTAATCATAGTGAAACTTGGATAGAATGAGTCATCCCTAGGGAATGACTGTCCAGACCATTTCCTAATGGAAATGACTATCTTGCACCAACCTCCAAAATGGACCATTCTTCGAAACTACTCACAACTATGAACTTTGAAAGAATGATTGCCCGACAAGGCAGAGAAATCTACATGAACACTACTCAGAGTGACTTCCAAAAAGAATGAATGTCCTATACCATTCCCCCACACTAGACACAAGGGGAATCATTGTCTATGGTACATCAACAATCTCTCGAACCATTTTCATTATGAAAATGAATGTCCGATCTGGACCATTTTCCAAACTCGAAAATGCCTTTCTGTGAGAAATCTCAAACCACTTTCTAAACTGGAAAGGAAGTGCTCATCCTTGACCATTTTTTGAACTGAAAAATGATTGTCCATAACTCAATAACACATCATTCCTCCCTCCCAACCTGGGAGTAATCTCTACCTTTTTCAATAAGGAAGTCATCTCCACGAGCCCCAACATGTTTCTTAAGTATCCAACTTTTTGATCTTGGACAAAGTCCTTATCAAAATATCTTCTATCTTCTCATATGTGGATATATATTGGAAAACCACTTCTCTTTTCTGGAATTCATCACAAAGAATGTAATGCTTGATCTCAATGTACATGATTCTGTCATGGAACACTGGTTTTCTATGAAGGCTTCATATATCTTTGATCAATACAATATATCATGGTTGAATTAAACACTTTTGTTTCCTTCTATCTCATGACATCGTGGCAAGGCTCAAACTAAAACATATCCAAGTAGCAATTCTTCTATCATCATGAGAGTTTTCCATGGATTAGAAATCCATCATCCTATACATCTGAGTAGTTATTCTGATATACTATCTTTGTCATAGAAAATTTTCACCATGCTTATGCTGTATATGAGATAATCTGCATCAAGTTGTTTGAATCCATACAAGGTATTCTTATATCTGCATACATGGGTCTCTTTCTGGTATAAGATTCTTTCTCATTTGCTTTATTGTAAATTCCAATCCATGGGTACTACAAGAGGTGTATCTGGAACAAGTTGTTGTCATAGTCTTGTCCCTCCTTCTGGAAGGACCTATGAATCTTGTAATTCTTTCATTCATAATTATTTTTCATAGTTTCTATACACTCTTCTTTATCATAACTTCCATTTATTTTTCTTGATTGTTTCTTAGTGGATTCAAACCAAGTTGTTAGTCTTGTGATTCTTGATATAATAGTTGGTTGTTCTTTATTTTCTTTCTTTCTTGGAATCTTTATGTTCTTCCTTAAGTCTCTTTTTATCTTTTGGGTCGATCGGATCTTCTATATTCCCTGAAGATTCCAACTTCTTACTTTCATCATAGGATCAGAGATGTAAATGGAAAACCAAGGATACTTTAAGGCTTCTTTTGGAGGAAGACTAATTCTAGAGTCAAATTAAACATGTGTTGCTTATCATGGCTACTACTTTCAATTGGAACATGGACATATATTTTATAATCCTCAATGGATCGTATCATTTAGGATTAGCTCCCTTCTAATCCTTTCTTCGTGCATGAATGTACTATCTTATTTTGGAATTATATAATGAATTCCCTCCATCTAAGAGATTCCACACTTCCGTATGCATCCTTATTGCCTTCTGCAAAGTGTTACACGTATTTTTATAATTTCCTCTTGATTGTTGAATTATTTCTATTTTGACTTCTTATGGGTTTCTTCAAGTTTGATTTTGATTTCGGCTTATCTTGCAGTTGTTACTTATGTAATATCTTCCACATGTATTGTTACCAAGGATTGTCAATGTACTTCATCTTTTCATTTGTATTTCTTGAATTGTAGTCATTGTGATAGAAATCCTTATCTTGTTATTCTTCCATAGATATTGTTTCACTTGAACATATTATCTTCTAAGAAATATATATGCAATATATGTATAGAAACTATGTAAACATGGTATGTACAAGAACTATGAAGAATATTGTTACCTTGTCTTAGAATAAGAAGTTTGTTTTATCCCGCTTGGCCTTCTTTGAGGGTTCCCTTTCTTCGGCAATTGATTCTTTGTGTGTTTCCTTCCTTTTCTTTAACTCACGACAATGATTCTTGTAGTGACCATATTTTCGACAGTTGAAGCATTGTATTTTTGACATATCTTTCTATTGATTTCATTTCTTCCTTGAGTCAAACTTCTTATTCCTGAATTTATTGAACTTTGTTGTGTAGGCTTGATCATTATCTTTCTTTTGTAATTTATCTTTTGCACTAATTCTTTATTCTTCTTGTGAACAAAAACTCTAAAGTACTTCAAATGTGGGATACTCCTTTCTTGTGTTCATGCTTGCGACAAATGCATCCCATGTCTTTAGAAGGCCATTGAGTACTATATTTACCAGTTCCTTCTTTGAAATGATTTATTCAATAGCTTGTAGTTGATCTCTTAACTGAGATATTCTCACAAGGTATGATGTTATGATTTCATCATCATTCACTTTCATGTCATAGATCTCATGCTTCAGACTCATAACTTGTCCAATGTTTCTGACTAAGAAGAGGTTAGTTAGGGCATCGTGCATCTTCTTAAATGAGTCAGAATGAGAGATGTAGGGTATCAAGTGGTATTTTATAGATTCCACTATGATACTCATGGATTTGATGTCACCTTCCTTGAACTTCTCCATAATTACAACGTGTCGAGGTTCCTTCTCTTTTCCTTCTTCAAATTGTGGTTCCATGATCCTTTTTTTCACGATATCCAACACTTTATTCTTGGAAAGGATGAGGTTAATCCTTTTCTTCCATGCTTTGAGGTTAGAAGCCCCTTCTAACTTGTTTTCTGACTTCATAGAGTAAGTCATGACTTCTTTGACTTCATGAACCTTTGAATTTGACCAAAAACTAAAACTTGACATCTTAGCTTGCTGAGAGTGCCATGAAGTGTGCTAGTTTAAGGCACACTAGGCTATCCCAAAATTTGGTCAATCTCTTCACTTAAGGTGCCTCAACAAGAGGGTTAGGTTTTTGTTGTTGCAACAAAAAAATTGACTGCTACTGCAACTGTAACTAAGAAAATCTTCCTAATCTATAGTCCAATGGTTAGATTGTCAGAATATAGTGTGGGCCCATAACTTGTTAGAAATAATGGGTGTGAAAGTTTCAAAATAGAAAATATAATAATATTGTCACCCAACCATAGGTCTAAACCACCCCTGAGCACCTTAACCTTGACAGAGAATAATTATGGAAGAAAACTCTAGGCCTAATAGACAATCAATTTAGCATACCTCTCTCCAGAGATAGCACATTAGGCATAAATTCCAAACCATAACCAAGAGAAATTCCAAGCCTAAACCGAAAATACAAGTTGCAGTAGATGCAACTGTAGCTACTCTCCAGACTTGCGCACTTACTAAATTTCTACACTATGCACTTTTAAATTTCTACATTTGCGAGTTGTATCTGTCAAATGAACTCTAACATTTTATATTTATACTGCTCCTCCTTAGATTTTTGGGATGAATTTTCATTTTGGAGGCTAAAAAACCAATATTAAATATTTCCTTTAGTCGACTTGTCTTCTAGGGTTATGTCCAATGCTTTAGGGTTTCTTCTTGCTTCCCAGAATATTCTATCCTTTTCAGGGTTACACATGGAGGTTAATACCTCATGTAGCTACCATAATATCAACAATACATAGTTAGGGGGAGAGAGGGGTATATGAAAGAGAGAGCAGTGGGAGAGGTAGATAAGGGGACAGAGGGAGGGATCCAACAAGAGAAAAAGAGAGGTCGATAGTGAGTTGGAGAGAGAGGTAGGTATAATGAGGGTGAAAGAGAAAGAGGGAGGAAGAGAGAGGCAGAGAGAAAGAAGGGATAGGGGAAGTGATGGATGAGAGAGAGGGGCCATTTTCTCCACAATGTGCTTTCATGGTCCATTCTCATAGTCATAATAATTAAATATCACCTTTCATTTTACTCCATATACACCTCCTATTGTTCATGATGTCGATTTATTTCAATCCATCAGTGTCTTACACTATTTCAATTCAATTCAAGAGACCTTACCTTTTTGATATTTTGTATCTTAGATCATTTTGTTTAAATAATTATTACTATAAATCCTTCAAGACAATATATGTCAAAAAATTAGTAAGAGAGAGAGAAGGGGTGAGAGTGGGGAACAAAGAGGGAGGGGGATATAGTGAGTGAGAGAGGGAAGGGGATACCAAGTGAGGGGGGGAGAGGGGTAGGTGCAGGAGAGAGAGAGAGAGAGAGAGAGAAATAGGGGGAGGAGAATAGATGGAGGGAGGGAGAGAGGGGCATAGGGAGGGGATGGAGGGGATGAAGGAATTGGGAGAGGATGTGAGTTGAGGGGGAAGATGGATGAATATTGGTGGAAAAAGGGGAGTGGTAAGAAGAGGGGTATATAGGTGAAACAAGGGGAGGTGGATATGAGGGTATGGTAAAAGAGAGGTAAAGGTGAAGGATGACACAAATTGGAAGAAAGGAATAAGAGAAAGTGTGCATTCCTACATCATGTGCATGTTCCTAGAGCATGTTTGCATTCCTATAGGGCATGCAGATTCCTAGGAATAAATGTGTGTTATTTCTAATTAAAAACAAAATTGGGAGGGGATGAAAACTCTCACATACATGTATGCTTAGTTGGTGCCTGAGATTTAGGTTCATAACGAAAAACCTAGTGGTTTGTTGATGCAGGAGCATCGCCAACACATCAAGTGAGCCAGCGCGGAAGCAATTGGACAACTAGACAAGCCAACACAAATTTTGAAATTACTTCGGATTTGATGCACAAACATTAATGTGGAAATTTGATGAAGCACACTTGTATAATGTAAATGGACCTTGAGCCTTTAGCTCTCATCCTTAGTAGGTAGATGGTATTTAAAGTAGTTAATGCTAGTAGATAGGAATTTTAATTCTAGATTAGACAACTTTAAAGAGCAAGAGGGAAATGGGATATAGACACCCTCATTATGCATTGTAACATTATTGAAGCATTAGAGAAGAGCATGCAGAGAAGTTGTGTAAGAACACCCATGTACTGATATTTGAACTAATAGAAGAGTTTGATTCAAATTCATGGTTTTTGTCTGTTCTCTGTGTAATGATGTTGATATGCTCATGAATGTTTGCTTCCTGTTATACATTTGCTTTTATATGCTGTGTATATGATTTCATGTTTGAATTGAAGTCTGAGAGGAAGAAGGAATGAGTTTCAATTGTTTCTCTATTTGAGCCAGAGGATTCCTGCAAGGAGTGTGTTGACAGAGGGCTTAGATAGAGATAGCTTTTGTTCTCATTCATCCCAAATGCGCAGTTGGGCACAGGAGCCGTGCAAGGAGTGCGCAGGCTGGGTAAGAATATTAGGGTTGCGAACCTGAGTGAAGTATCGAAGGACTACTGCTGCAGGAGTGCGCAGAGTCAAAAGACTTCAACACTTAGGAAGTGTCTGAAGGTTTCCGCAGGGAGTGCGAGTAAGAGGACTTTCTAAGAAGACGCAGAGTCGAGGAAAATCTTAGGAAGGATAGGCCTTTGAGTTTGTTTAAGGATGGCGCAGACAAGTGGTGCCTTGAAGGTTCAATAGGCATTGTAAGTTTTTGAGCAGGCGGACGAGTTTCGTGGAGCTACACTTGGTCATTTCACAGAATTCATTCGGAAGGAACAGACGGTCGGTATTCTCCAAGGAAAATCCGTGAATCTCCGTGAGTCGTTAGATCTTGTGGATGTGAAGGGGAGATATAGAGGCATATTCCCGAAGGTTTAAGATTAGGATAGATAGAACCATTGATCCAAGTCAGCTAGGACCGTTGGATTATTCGCAAAAATCGCCTATCAAGATTTCGTGAGAGAAGAGTCAGAGATTTGGTAACATGAATCGTGATATTGCGATACGCAATATCCCGACGGCCACATAAATAGTGTGGACCACAGTTGAGTCGGTGAGTGGAGGACAGGTGGCACAAGATATCGGGGTTTCGTGGCAAGAAGTCCCGATACAATAGCATCAGGATTCGTGAAATCATGAACCCCGAATTCCTGATAAAGGTGATAGGACGTTAAAAGGTTCACTCACACGCATGTCAGATAATCGAAATATCACGGGCTGGGATTCAGTAAAATGAAGTGTTCGACATCGAAAGGGGAAAAATTGCGATAAAGCAAGTCCCGATAGTATAAGGGAAAGGTCAGCGTTGACTTATATCGGCATTCGAGGATTCGTAGAACCAACACTCGACCACTGACCTTTGAATTTGCGAAGTCGTGAGTTCTGATCTCCCGACGAGCAAAGAGAGGGGGGATCCCGTGAGAGTTATGTGGGTGTAGATTTCCCGATAGGGAAATAGAAGAGACTTAGATTTCTTCAGGCCGTAGAAGAAGAGAAGATCCTGTGAGCGGACGTGCCCGTGGGTGAGACTACATCAGTTTGGTATCAGAGAAACAAAATGATTCTTTGCTTTCTGTAGTAGAGAAGAGAAGAGATTCACCATGCCGCTGAGAAGAGATAGATAATCACTCGATCCAGAGGATAGGGAAATTCCACGATGGAGAGGTAGACAGATGGCAGAACCAGCCATAGAGAGACAAATGCGTGATCTCCGAGCAAGACTTGAAGACATGGAGACAACGCAAAGACTCACAGCCAGTGCAAGGGATCTAAGTGATTCCGAGAGAGAAATTGAGGCTGAACGTGAGGAGGAAGTTGCAGCCGAGGATGCATCAAATGAGCATTTGATCAAAGTTATTGCCAGGATGGGTGCGAAGGCAAAGATGGACATTCCAATTTATGATGGAAACTTGGATGCAGAAGAGCTTCTAGACTAGATTAGAGCTCTTGACACATACTTCGACTACGAAGATGTCGAGGAAGACAAGAAAGTCAAGCATGTTGTCACACGATTGAAAGGACATGCAACATTGTGGTGGGATGAACTACAAGCTGACATACACTGCAAGGGCAAGCAGAAGATCAAGAGCTGGGACAGGATGATCGGGAAGATGAAAGAGAAATTCATTCCCATGGACTATCAAATTACTCTGTTCTGGAGGATGTAGAACCTGAGATAGAAGCTGATGACAGTAAAGGAATATACTGAGGAGTTTTACAGGCTCAACATTAGGGCAGGTCATCTGGAGAGTGATGATGAAAAAGTAGCTAGATATATGAATGGCCTGAGATATGATATCCAGGATGAGATGAGCATGGTAACCATCCAAATGGTGGAAGATGCTTATCAAATGGCATTGAAAGCTGAGGAGAAGCTGAGCTGAAAGTAGAGTCAAAGGGGCCAAGGCAGAAGTCATCCCAGAGGCAAATTAGTTTCCCAGGATAAATACCAAAAGCCCAAGGAGGAATGGAAGAAACCTCAGGGTAAAGTTGAGAGAGGTGGAACCTCACAGAAAGGAAAAAATAATGAGCAGAGAGGAGATTATGCTGATGGAAACACTTTTCCTCGTACTAGAGGTAGAGGAAGAGGAAGAGGTGGAGTAATCACATGCTTCACATGTGGGAAGAATGGGCACAAGTCATTCGAGTGTCGAGAGAAAAATAAGGAAACTGGGAAGCTCACATCGCTGAGGCACAGAGGTGAGATGTTGAGGCGGAAGACACTGAAGGCAGAAAATTGTTGATGATGAGAAAAGTCCTTTTGACACCCGAGAAGGAGGTGGAAAGTTTAGTCCAAAGGACCCGACTTTTTGGGACTACTTGCAAGACCAAGGACAGGGTGTGCAAGGTCATCGTAGATAGTGGAAGCACAGACAATCTCGTTTCTATAGAGATGGTAGAAAAGATGGAGCTAGAGACGACTGATCATCCAAGCCCATATAGAGTTTTGTGGCTACAGAAAGGACACCAGGTAACTATCACTAAACAATGCTTGGTTGAATTTAAGATTGGGGGATATAATAATAAAATCTTGTGTGATGTCATCCCTATGGATGTTTGTCATATATTGCTGGGTAGGCCATCGAAATATGACAAAAATGTGATTCATGATGGGCGAATGAACACATACACCCTAGAGAAGAATGGGAGGACACACATGTTGCTTCCGATTAAGGATAAGGACGTGAAGCCGGAAGTAAGAAACACAACACTTCTCATGAGTGGGAAGGAAATTATTACCGAGGTTAAGAAGAAGGAGGATCCATAGTTCATTGTGGTCAGAACAAAAACTGAAGATTGTTCTGACTAGCACAAGAGTGGATGATTTACCAGAAGAGGTTCAGGAACTACTGGAAGAGTTTGTTGACATTGTAGTGGACGAATTACCTCATTCTTTGCCACCAATCAGGAGTGTGAGTCATCACATTGATCTCATACCAGGAGCCAGTTTTCCAAACAAAGCCGCGTACAGATTGACGTCGCAGGAGAATGAAGAGGTCAAAAGAAAAGTCTAGGATTTGTTGGACAAAGGTTTGGTCAGGGAAAGCTTGAGTCCATGTGTTGTTCCGACAGTACTCAGTCCGAAGAAAGATGGAGGCTAGAGGATGTGTATCGACTCTAGGGAGATCAACAAGATAACCATCAGCTACAGGTTTCCATTGTCAAGGATGGATGATCTGATGGACTGCTTAAGTGGAGCAAGGTATTTTTCAAAGATTGATTTGAAAAGCAGATATCATTAGATTCGCATGAGAGAAGGTGATGAATGGAAGACAACATTCAAAACCAACGAGGGGTTGTATGAATGGATTGTTATGTCATTTGGATTAACAAATGCACCAAGTACCTTTATGAGGTTGATGAATGAAGTCCTGAAGGATTTCATCGAAAAATTTGTTATCGTATATTTGGATGATATATTGGTTTTCAGTAAGACAATAGTGGAGCATCTGAAGCATTTGGCTATAGTAATGCAGAAACTACATCAAGAGAAGTTGTTGATAAACATGAAGAAGTCCTCATTCATGAAAACAAAGCTCATTTACTTGGGGTTTGTTATTTCGGTGAATGAGTTGAGGATGGATTCAGATAAGGTGGAAGTGATCAAAAATTGGCCATCACCGAAGAATATATTCGAGGTGAGAAGTTTTCACAGACTGGATAGTTTCTACCAGAAGTTCATTAGGAATTTAAGTGGAATCAGCGCAACGATGATGGATACAGTGAAGAAAAGACATAAATATTTTCACTGGATAGAAGAGGCTGAAAAGAGCTTCAAATTGTTGAAGCGGAAGATCACGGAACAACCAGTCTTGGTGTTCCCGGATTTCCAGAAAACATTTCAAGTGAAATGCGATGCAAGCAGGTTTGCAATCGGGGCAGTCTTAAGTCAAGAAGACAGGCTGATAGCATATTTCAGAGAGAAGCTGAATGAAACGAAAGTGAAGTACTCTACTTATGATAAGGAGTTCTATGATGTCATACAGGCATTAAAGAAACAGAGTCATTACTTGATCCTGAAGGAGTTTGTTTTGTATAGTGACAATAATGCATTGCAGTTTGTGACTCAACAGGAAAAGTTGAATTAGAAACATGTCAAATGGGTTGAGCATATGCAGAATTTCACATTCGTAATAAAACATATTTCTGGCACTGCTAACAAAGTTGTTGATGCTTTGAGCAGGAAGTGTTTGCTGTTGCAGGAGTTCAAAGTCAAAACATTGGGTTTTGATGATCTCAGAGACATGTATGAAGATGATCTAGACTTCAAGGAGGTGTATGAAGCAGCTGAGAATCCAGTTCTCAGGGATAGAAGCCAGTGGGCCGAGTACATGATCCAAGAAGGATTGTTGTTTAGAGGTAATCAACTGTGTATCCCAAATTGTTCCATGAGGGAGAATCTGCTAAAGGAAAAACACAACGGAGGATTGGTCGGACACTTCGGTCATGACAAGACATTCGCAAAGCTGAGCAAATCATACTTTTGGCCAGGGATGCAATCAGAGGTCAAGAGGTTTGTAGACAGATGCAGAATTTGCCAGCATTCGAAGGGGAGAAAGTAGAATGTGGGTTTTTATCAACCATTTCCCATACCTGAAAGGTCGTGGGATGCGATTAGCATGGATTTTGTATTGGGTTTTCCAAGAAAACAAAGAGGTGTTGATTCAATCTTTGTGGTGGTGGATATATTTTCCAAGATGGCACACTTCATTCCATGTTAGAAAACCAATGATGCGACTCACATCGCGAACATGTTTTTCAAAGAAGTCTTTCGACTTCACGACTTACCAAGGAGCATAGTTTTGGACAGAGATACAAAATTCATAGGGCATTTCTGGAGAACCTTATGGAAGAAGCTGGGAACTAACTTTTTATTTAGTTCGGCTTATCATCCTCAGATGGATGGATAGACAGAAGTGGTAAACAAAAGTCTAGGAGATTTGCTGAGAAGCTTGGTGACAGAGCACCATAACAGTTGAGACAATGTATTGCTGCAGGCATAATTTGCGTATAACAATTCAGTGAATCGTAGCATAGGACAGAGTCCATTTCAAGTTGTCTATGGCATGTAGACGAGAGGAATTTCTAAATTGAGGGATTCAAAATAGATTGCGACTAGGAGCGCTAGTGCAGAAGAATTCGCAGAGGCGATGAAAGAACTTCACAGCCAGGTGAAGGAGCGGTTGTAAAATTCAAGCTAGGAATATAAGCGCAGAGCAGATCAGCATAGAAGGAAACTTCAGTTTGAGGTTGGTGACTTAGTTCTGGCACATTTGAGAAAGGAAAGGTTCCCGAAGGGAACATACAATAAGCTGAAAATAAAGAAAATCGGACCCTGCAAGGTCTTGAAGAAAATTGGAGAAAATGCTTACGAGATTGAATTACTCGATGGAATCAGAATTTCTCCGATATTCAATGTCTCAGATACGTACCCATACAGAGTTGGGGAAATGGGGACTGGAGGTGAGCAACCAATGATCCAGTGGACAAAGAAGATGCCAGTTGTAGAGAAGCCACAGATGGAATGCATATTGGAGAAGAGAATTGGCAAGAAGACCAGGAGGAAAGAATACTTTGAGTATCTGGTCAAGTGGAAGAATCATCCAGCTGAAGATGCCAGCTAGGAGAATGAAGCAGAGATATAGAATCATGGACATACCGTGCAGGAGCTCATGGGCAGGGGCCAATGAAAGTTTTCAAGAGAGGGAGTATGATGCAGGAGCATCGCCAGCACATCAAGCGAGCTAGCGTGGAAGCAATTGGACAGTTGGACAAGCCAGCACAAATTTTGAAATTACTTCAGATTTGATGCACGAACATTAATGTGGAAATTTAATGAAGCGCACTTGTATAATGTAAATGGACCTTAAGCCTTTAGCTCTCGTCCTTAGTAGGTAGACAATATTTAAAGTAGTTAATGATGGTAGATAGAAATTTTAATTCTAGATTAGACAGCTTTAAAGCGCAAGAGGGAAATGGGATATAGACACCCTCATTGTGCATTGTAACATTATTGAAGCATTAGAGAAGAGCATGCAGAGAAGCTGTGTAAGAACACCCATGTACTGATATTTGAATTAATATAAGAGTTTGATTCAAATTCATGGTTTGTGTCTGTTCTCTGTGTAATGATGTTGATATGCTCATGAATGTTTGCTTCCTGTTATACATTTGCTTTTATATGCTGTGTATATGATTTCATGTTTGAATTGAAGTCTAAGAGGAAGAAGGAATGAGTTTCAATTATTTCTCTATTTGAGCCAGAGGATTCTTGCAAGGAGTGCAGTTGAAGTGTCCACAAGGAGTGCATTGATAGAGGGTTCAAATAGAGATAGCTTTTGTTCTCATTCATCCCAAAGGTGCAGTTGGGCACAAGAGCCATGCAAGGAGTGCGCAGGCCGGGTAAGAATCTCAGGGTTGCAAACCTGAGTGAAGTATCGAAGGACTACTGCTGCAGGAGTGCACAAAGTCAAAAGACTTCAACACTTAGGAAGTGTCTGAAGGTTTCCACAAAGAGTGCGAGCAAGAGGACTTTCTAAGAAGACGCAGAGTCGAGGAAAAGCTCAGGAAGGATAGGCCTTTGAGTTTGTTGAAGGACTGTGCATACAAGTGGTGCCTTGAAGGTTCAAGAGGTGTCGTAAGTTTGCTAGCAGGCGAACGAGTTCCGTGGAGCTACACTTGGTCATTTCACAGAATTCATCCGGAACGAACGGACGGTCGGTATTCTCCAAGGAGAATCCGTGAATCTTCGTGAGTCATTAGATCTTGTGGATGTGCAAGGGAGATACAACGACGTGTTCCCGAAGGTTTAAGCTCAGGAAAAATAGAGCCATTGATCCAAGTCAGCCAGGACCGTTGGATTATTCGCGAAAATCGCCTCTCGAGATTTTGTGAGAGAAGAGTCGGATATTTGGTAACATGAATCGTGATATTACGATACGCGATATCCCAACGACCACGTAAATAGTGTGGGCCACAGCTGAGTCAGCGAGTGGAGGACAGGTGGCACAAGCTATCGGAGTTTCGTGGCGAGAAGTCCCGATACAATAGCGTCAGGATTTGTGAAATCGTGAACCCTGAATTCCCGATAGAGGTGATAGGACGTTAAAAGGTCCACTCGAACGCGTGTCGGATAATTGGCATATCAGGGGCCAAGAGTCAGTAAAACGAAGTGTTCGACATCGAAAGGGGCGAAATCACGATAGAGCAAGTCCCAATAGGAGAAGGGAAAGGTCAGCGTTGACTCATATCAACGTTCGGGGATTCGTAGAACCAACACTCAACCACTGACCTTTGAATTCGCGAAGTCGCGAGTTTCGATTTCCCGATAAGCAAAGAGAGGGGGGATCCCGCGAGAGTTCACTATCATTATCTTACACTCACCCCATTTGACAAAAAATGTAAGTGAAAAATAATGTGTACAAATTGTAACTAGAAAAAATGAAAGGATATAACTTAGCATAACAAAAAAAAATACTTGTATTGGATACCTTTAAGAGTGCATTTATTAATTATATTAATTAAATTTTTTATATTACAAAGAGGGAAAGTGATGCATGATCATCCCTTTGAAGACAAATCATAATATGTTAGGAATATTTTTTTTTGATAGATTTATTTGAATTTATACCCAAATTTAATATCAACCATGTAAAACTGGGTATAAGGCCATGTCCTGAAGCACTAATGGAATTCTTACGTATCATGTCCGTGCTTCAAATTTGTTTTAGCATGCATAAACTTTCTTTCGGGTACATTATTTCTTTTGTCTATTAAATTAAATTTTAAATTTATGGAAGTGTATAATGATACGTAATTATTAAAAATACACTTAATAATTTTAGTCATTCAATTTGAATTTGTAATGAAGGTTGGGCATACATTAAGTGAAGTTAATTGACTTTGATTAAATAATGATCATATGATAACTTGATAAATTCAGAATTTGCAAAGAAATATTTGATGCTTTTGGTTATGTTAGGTTTTAAAATAAAGATAAAAAAAACCATTGTTATTTTGATCATAAGAATTTCATAGACATTGTGGCATTCATTTTCATAAGGAAAATTATTTCTGTGCATGCCCTATTTTCTAATGGAAAAAATAATTTTTCAAGGGCTAGATATAAACTCTTATAAAGATGACATAAGGGGTTCTATATTTCTTTGATTATATGAAATTCACAAATTTAAGGTACATGTGTATTATTTCATGCAATCAAACACTTCTAAGTAATTTTTGACTTTGTAATCGAAATGGATTATTGAAAAATAAAAATGGTTTATTTTAATTTCTTTTTTATGTTTAAGAAGAAGGTTTAATGGAATTACATTCTTGATTAAAACATTTTCCATAACCTTATTTTCATAGCTTTAAAATTTGTATGCATGCATAGGTGTGAATAAGGCGAAGAGATCCTTAGCTACATTCCATACAATATGCATAGTAAAGAAAAGCACAATACTAGAGTATATTTTTTTTTTATGAATTAATTCAAATTAAAGGATTTTTTTATGAATTCATTCAAAGTGAAGGATTTTTATGAATTCATTTAAAGTAAAGGCATGTTAAGGTGTGTAAAACTAGATGTGGAGCCTTATATCCACACCCCATACTCTTCATGTTAAGGTGTGGAAAAATCTCCACACCCCATAGTCCTCATATTAAAGAGAATATTAAGTTAGTTAAGAAAAATGTGCGGAAGTTGGGAACATGAAGGTTTTGAACATGTTGAAGTGAATGTATTTCGCACTTCGTACCACTTTTTACGAGAAAAAAGGATTATAAAGATTAAATAAATGTTAAGGAAAGAAAATAAATAAAGGGGATTTTAACTTTGCACTCCACCAAAAGACTAAGGAGATGAGAGAAATCAAGAAATCATATTTTCCTTCCTAGAGATGAGAGAAGAGAAAGTAAGAACTCATATTTTCCTTCCACCTTCATCTCTTTGTGTCTTTCTGCTTGAAGAAAGATTGAAGAAAGAAAAAGAGCAAGACCATGGCCAAGTTGAAAAAGAACATGGCCACACAAAGTGGCTACATGTGTACTCTTGAATTAACATGGAATATTAGTGAATTAGAGAATTGCAAATGGGCCATAATGACAAAGAGAAAAGAAAGGTAACATTATCTATTTATGGAGGAAATAGTTACAGTATGGAAGAACACTAATAACAATGGATGAATAATGGATGCATAGATATTAGCAACAAATTCTTTAGTGTCACTTAGGAATATCCTTCCTTCAAAGAAGGAATTACGAGAGGAGGTAATAAAGACGAAGCTTAATCACTAAAATGGGGCTATTGTTCAAACATTGGATGATAAACAAAGAAATTTTTTGGATATTTTGGACTAAGAGTGGGAAACTCTAGAAGGATGCAACAATAGAAATATTTAGGACTAAGAGTAATCTAGAAGGATGCAACAATAGAAATATTGAGGACTAAGAGTGGGAAACTCTAGAAGAATGCAACAATAAAAATATTAAGGTAGAGAGAAAGGATAAAGAGCATTTTGAGCCTATCCACCAAGAATGAAGATTATCACCAAGTGCAACTACAATGTGCATAGCACAACTAGGAACAATAATACACAATATTTTTTTTTTTGAGTATGGAGCTCATATATGTAATCACTTATGAAAAACATAAAATTATAAACAAAGCCCATTTGTTATAGTATTTCTAAGTTAAAATACATGATATTATTGTATATGTGATCGATTACTTTGACACTATATGTGATCGAGTTAAAAATTGAGTGCTTCAAATCACACATTCTCAAATATAAGATAAGAAAACAATAAACTTAGAAACAAAAGAATTGTCTACATGATACATTGTTCAAATCCACAAGATACAATGTTCAAATCCACAAGCACAAAAAGACATAAATTCAAATCTTCAAAAGTATCAAAAAATGACTAACATTATCTCTTATTTATTGGATATCCTATCTTACACTTTCTTCATCTCCTACACATGTATCCTAACCAATGACATCCTCCTACAAATGTGTCCTAACCCATGACTTCCCCATTGAAGTGTAACCAAGTCTTACATCAAGATCAATTAAATTAACTATTGAAATCAAATGTCATTTTCTTTATAAACATAATATTCAATTTTAATATTAGATCTTTATACAAATTGTATCTTTCCTTTCATAACTATTTAATATAAATTTTAAAATAATATTTTTGTTTACTAATATAATAAAAAAGTTTAATAAAAATTTTGTTTACTAATGAAAAGATAATATATTTGTTTACTAATAATATTTAACCATGAAGGTGACAGAGATGTAGACAGATTGATAAGTATAATATAAATAGAAAGAAACATGTAAAAGAGATCTCATTTTCAATTCTCACCAATTCTAGAAGTATATTTGTTTGGAAAAATTAAAAAAACAAGTATTTAAACAAAACCTTTGCTAAACCACACTTTGAAACCTCAATGATTGCAATAAAATATATTAATAATATTACAAAACGTCAAGCGCTATGTTTCCCAAGAATGTATTGAAAACAAAATAGATCTTTTCTTGACGTGTGATATACACACATTTCAAAGAGTATACAAGAGGACTATCCCTATTTGTACTAGAAATTAAAACCACCTGGTGGAACTTGTGATTCCTGGTCTGTAGAAAAAACAGGAGCAGTTTGAGGTATATCAGACGTTACCATGTGATCATGATCTTCCTCGGAAAAATAATTCTCAAAATACTTCTGAAGGATATTAACTGATTTTTCATTGATCTCTGTGCTTTTATGAAACTGCAAGTTCTCAATCTTTTCCAAGCCATAAAAGCCCTGAATTAGTTGCGCATATACATTAAAATCTGTGAGGCCTACATTTCTGTCATTATCTCCAGCTCTCAATATGTTATCTAAGCCTTCAAGACAGACTACAATAGTCCCTGGATCATGGCAGGTTAGAAGTTGACAAAGTGACCGTATGCTACCTTCAAAGGCAAGGTATCTGTAAAAGAAGAAGAGCTGATGTTACGACCTAGAATCATCAAGAAAACAGATGCGGAAAATTAGACATGCAAAGAGAGAAGGGCTTCATACTGTATCTGTTCGTTACTCCCACCAGAAGTTGCATTCAAAACCGCCCACGCGGCCTCTCTCTTTATATCGAATTCAGCGGTTTCTAGAAGGGAAAAAAGTGGGGTAAATATTTTGGCATCGATCACAGCCTGCAATAAAAATGGAGTGCATTAAAACAAAAAGCTCAAGTTATGTCACACAAAATGTGACATTCACAACAAGTAACAATATAAATCCAAAGCCATTTCCACCTGAATGTGCTCTCTGGTCCCCGCGGTAATATTTGAGATTGTCCAACACGCATCTCTTAGTATGCTCTTATTTGTCTTGTAGGATGTCAGAAGATGCAAGATGCGAGGAAGAACCTGATTGTCAATAACAGTCTGCACATGACAAAATATAAGATTATAATAATAATAATAATAATAATTTATTTTTAAGGTCACGGCCAAGCCAGCACACTAAATTGGTGTATGAGACCTCCTTGTTTATGGGACAAGGGACTCCCCTCCGCCCTGACTGGTAAAGTCTACGAAGGTATACATACCCTAACCCCTTCTAAATTTGAAAAATAGATAAACATGAAAGTAAATCCACCAAGGTTGAAACTTGGAGTAGTTCCATGGTGACATACTGCATCAACCATTAAATTGCAGCCAAACAGATATAATACAACAAAAAGCTCTATTAAACTAATTATTTTGAAGAAGTATGAAAAATGGTAAAGCAAGACCTGTGTTTCCACATCATCGCCAGAGACAATGTTGCCCACTGTTCGTAAAGCAGGAATAATAACTACTGGTGAAGGATGCCTAAAAGAGAAACAACTCATGTTTATAAATAAAACCAACCAAAATTTAATACAAAATTTTATATGTAATTAGAATAAATTCTCTTCAACTTCAAATAAATTCAATATATATATATAATTTAGCCATTTCAACTCTCATGGCTTTGCTTATAATACTCACGACAAAAGTTCCACCAACTTTGGGCAAATGCCCGCGTCAATTATTTCATGATTTTTCAAAATGGGGCCATCAGAAAGATATGATAGAGCCCAGCATGCATCTGCCAACACTTCGTCATCTTGCATATGGATAAGCCATCGCAGGGCAGGCAACGCATATTTCACCTGAAAACCATAACCAAAAGTCTATGAAAAGTTTCCATGCTACTAATTTATGACATCTCGATCTTAAGCTGTATAAGGCATGAATACATAAGTAATAGAGTATTGGAACGACACGCATTCCCCACACTGCAAAACCTAGTTGAAAATTCAGAATATCATTTAAAAAAGTAGTCGATATTCCTGTAATTGGAATCAATGGTAATTGCTTCGTGTAATGAAACCCAAATTGTTGAGAATTTTTTAAAACCTCATAATCGAGTTATTGTAATGATCAAGCATATAGATCCATCTAACGTTCAAATCTACGAAGCACCAAGAGCTATGAAAAATCCACATTATATAGAAACTTAAAACAAAAGCCAGAAAATGTATTCTGCTTACCTGATCCAATTGAGGCTGGGGTTTACCACGGCAAAAATTTAAGAGAGTCCAGGTAGCGTTTCTTATCGTTGAAATTTTGGCAGTCTCATTAAACTGGGCGAGAACAGGCCTCAATGCTCCATGACCGAGTGCGAGATCCCTATAATATGTAGAGTCTCCAGCAATATTTCCCAAAGCCCTAATAGCCTTGTGCGAACAACAGTTGAAAGGCCAGGGAGTGGTTTATTAATAAAATTCAAAAGTACGAAGATTTAAAGACAGTTATGAAAAGTAAGGTTATCATTTTAAAAACTCATCTGGATGCAGATTATGAGATAAAACTTAAAATTCTTATGCTATGGCCTACCAATGTTATCAAAGCGTTCAAAACTGTACCTGTTCTCGAACATTATCAGTCGAGGTAAGAAGCTCCACAAATATAGGCAGTGCCCCACAGTCGATCACAACCTTTGTATGCTCAGAGGTTGCCGAGAGTATATTTGCCAAAGCCCAAGCTGCTTCAAACTGTATTATCATATATGATAACAAGACATTCAAAATTAGACTTATAATTCTAAGATAACAAGCTATTCAACCTCACAATTCTAAAATAGTGGCACCAAGTGAGAGGAGAGGAATTTTAAAAGTAGTATAAACTATTCGAAGATGTAAAACGCCATAATTGTTCGTACCTAAAATAATAATTGTTTAGAATGTTAATTGTTCGTTTGTCTATTACCATAATTGTTTGTTGACATAAAAGTGATTAGAATGTTGGGATTTATATACAAAGCAGGAAGGTAACTTTAATGAGTGAAATCCATCCCAACCAATCAACTAAACTATTTTATCAATAGGAGAATAACTACCTCTATACATTCATCAATATAAAAATCCATCAATACAAAAATCACGATTAGACTTTACAAGTGTAATATTTAGCTTTTTCAAAGCAAACCAGACTTCACAACTGTATTATTTATCTTTATCATATTAAAAACTCGCATAGCTTCATCTGAAAACTTCAATTTTTTAATTAAATATTATGCAAGGATGTTATAAGATTGAAGTTTGCTTCTCAGGTCGAAATGGATATATTAACAGACAACATGGATATATCAATTGCATCTTACCTGCAGCCGAGGCATATCACCCATCCTGAGAATATCGACAAGCAGGGGAACTACACCGGACTGGATGACCGCATCGATTGGAAGAGAACCTTCTGCACAAAGGTGTTAATAAGAGCTGTGAAAATTGCTCAATTGCAATGAAATCATGAATCTAGTTGTGGTTTCATGATAGATTCTGACATGATAGGTTCTTATAGGTTTAAAAGAAAAAGAGAATCTGACCGATAGATAAAATATTTCGCAGGTTAATAACAGCAGCCTCCTTCGCTTGAACATCATAAGAAGCAAGCGCAGAAACAGTCTCTGAAACAGTCTCTGACAAAGTCTGCAATTGCAACAACAATCAATTAGCAATATAAACCAATCTAAACACTGCATTTCAACACTAACATGACAGTAATTGACATAATTGCGGAGAGAGGTTTCACTTTAAAACCCTATCAAACTCATCAAACTCAAACTCATCAAACTCAGGTTTAGATATTTCTCTATATAATAATAATAATAATTCATTTTAATTCATTTTTAAGCTCACTGTTCAGTCAGACATCTAATTGGTGTATGACATCCCTTGTTTCTTGTTTATGGTACAAGGGACCCTTTTGCCCAACGATTTGACTGGTAAAATTTACGGAGGTATACATACCCTACCCCATCTAGATTTGAACTTGTAACCTCTTATATATTCTATCTAGTAGCATTTGTTACAAAAGATATAAAACCATTGATTAAGTTATGAACTAGAATATAGCATAAAAGACCAGATTTTCTCATAAAAAAAATATTTCAAAGAAACACTAATATAGGTGTATCTAATTAGGTGTATCTAATTAGGGTTTCATAGGTGTATATAATTAGGGTTTCAGAAACTATCTTTTATATAGAAATAACCTCTAAGACAAGTGAGAAAAAAGTTAAAAAGTTGAAAGAGAAAGGACTTTATAAAATTATTTCAAAACACAGCGACACATATCTAGCTGATTCTTACTTCACATAATATAAAAAAGTTTTAAAACTCCTAGAAAGCCACCAGTTAATATATTAACTACTACTAAATATCTTAATATTAATATATCAAGTAGTTACTATAAGAAAATTCACCTTCTCCTCCAGGGAAATCTTTTGATCATAACTACATGACGGTTCAGAATCTCGGGCAGACGCAACCCCTCCTCCGCGTTTTTTCCGCAGACTTTCCTCCCGTTTAGACTTTCGAATCTCCACCATGTTTTCCTCTCGCTTGCGACGGGCTTCTACTATATCGACTGCCACTTTGTAACGTTGCTTGCGAACATCGGCTTTGCAATCAGGTCTGAGAGACATTTTGGCCTAGAGAATAAGGACTGCTTCGAAATTGATCTAGGGAGAGTGAACGAGTTGGAGTCACAGCGACCCCACAAGCCTTTACTCAATACAAACCCCTCCAACTCTAAGCGAATATCACAGTCACGAGCCCACAAGCATTTTCTATGTGTGGTGCCCCGATGTCTTCTTTATATAGATTAGGTGCACCTCTTCATTCGCACCTGCTCATTAAATTTGTTTACGTAACTCACGGTTCACCTAGAACCTAGGTGAGTGAGTTGTCATTGCTTTAATCTAAAAATTATATATATATATATATATATATATATATATATTTATTTATTTATTGAAAATGGTGTTAAGTTATGTAATTTTTTTTATTTTTTTTAATAAAGTAACTCCTTATTTTTTTAATAGAAATTTATTTTTTTAATGAGAAAAATCCTTATATTAGGAGGGAATTAATGGTCTTTTACACTTTATTCACTTTTTAAAAGAGCTTTTAAACTTACAAGGTTGAGAATTTTCTACCATGTCAAAATAAATTAATATAAGATTCTTTTAATTATGAAGGGCTTTCCATAATGAGTACTTTGTTGTAATGTCTTCGAGCCTTAATGTAAATGAGGGGAAGTACTTGGAGGGTTTCTCCTTGGTACCATCTTTAAAATTAGGAGGTTGTAAATGAGGGGAAGTACTTGGGGGGCTTCCCCTCGGTACCATCCTTAAAATTAGTAGATTGTAAATTAGGGAAAGTACTTGGGGGGTTTTCCCTCCATATCATCCTCAAAATGAGGAGGTATTTGTATCCTAGGAAAAAAAATTGCCTGCTATATTGTAGAACTTTTATTATTTTATAGTTTTTTTGTTAAGCTCTCAATTTAAAATAGTAATAATTTGTTTACAAATTTATAATGATTGATTGGCTGAAGGATGGATATATTTATTTGTCTAATAATCCCCACTCCTTTTTGTGACTTGTTTATTTAAAGATGCATCTGTGCATGATCAATAAATAGACTAATAAATTTGTCCAAAAGGAGGTTGTAAATGAGGGGAAGTACTTGGGGGGTTTTCCCTCCGTACCATCTTCAAAATGTTGAGGTCTTTGTATCCTAGAAATAATAAAAAAAAAGATTTGTATGCTATATTATACAACTTTTATTATTTTATAGTTTTTTTTTTTGTTAACCTTTCAATTTAAAATAGTAATAATTTGTTTACAAATTTATAATGGTTGATTGGATGAAGGATGGATATATTTGTTTGTCTAACATTTCCCACTCCTTTTTGTGAATTGTTTATTTAAAGATGCATGTGTGCATGATCAATAAATTTAGATACAACATGAATAACATATTTATAATGTTTCCACCACTTTAAAATCCCTTATCCTATTTTACCATATCCTATCATAAATTCAAGTTGTTAATGACACCCACATACAACACACTCCTCTTATTTTTTACTTTGAAGTTGTTAGAAAAACAGGACTGCGTAGCAATAAAATAAAACAAATGCGGAAATAAAACACAGAAGATACACAATACAAGAGAGACACGGATTTACGTGGTTCACCCAGTGTTTGCTATGTCCACCAGAGAAATTGATATGTCCTTTCTTTATTATTATCCAGCAAAATGAAGGGATACAACCTACAGCAAAACCCGTCGTAACTTCCTCTTCTTTCTCTCACAATATCCTCTCTCAGAATACAATATTTGCCAACCTACATAGCCGCAATACATTTCCCTCATAAAAAAGAGGGTTGCCTTCTAGGGAAAAAAACCCTAACATAATCTCTATCGTTAGATCTGTGACCTTATAATGAACGGTCCAGATTTACAATGAAATACAATATACTTTTACACAAGGTAATTTTTGCTTGCGAGTTCTTCAGAACCCTTGAGGCACGCTTCGACCCACCAGTAGGAGATATCCCCTCGGACTTGGAGGGTACCCCCCCTCCAGCGTGGAAGGGTGAAAATACATACTTATGGGGTGTAAATGTCACTTCATGGGGTATAAACGCGGTTGAAAGTAAAAGACCTCAAATGGAAGATAATCAGGCTTTACAACCAACAATATCCCACTTGGTTACTGATCTCAACAACTCCATTTGTTGTATATCTTTGGACTCACGAACGCGGACACAGGCCCATCATCTTCGCTGTTCTTAGAAGATGTTGAAAGCGAGCAGAACTTTCGGTTTCTCATGGTCTCCCTTTGTTAGCACATGTGTGGGATTAAGCTGGTGTATCTTTTCCAACTTCAATTGTTCATATTCCAAGTGGGGATCCTGAAGTGGTACCTCAAGCCCGTATATGGTTAGTCTTAATGGAAGGATGAGTTCTTTGCAAGGTGAATGATACTCTAACTATCACAGTACAACATGTTATTATCCAAATTCTTTCCCAATTCCTCCATAAACCTTTATAGAGGAAATCATCTCTTTATAGCCTGTAGCAGCGGCGCATGCCTACGCCTTTGTTGTTGAAAGTGCAATAGCCTTTTTCAGTTTCGAAATCCAAATTACTAATGTTCCACCTACCTGGAAAAACATACCGGTTGCTCCCCTCATGTTGTCTTACATCCACCTGCATATTTGTCAACATATCCTGTAAGAAAAGTGTCAGACCTCAAAACACAATGCATGTGTAGTAGTACCTCTCAAATGCAGGAATCCACCCTAACGCCTCCAATGTTCTTCACTGGATTGATCGCGCTCACAGCTCCCAACTTTGCATGTGCAATATCTGGTCTTTTGTAAACCATCGCATACATCAAGCTTTGAGCTAGTGATGAATAAGGGTGCATGGACATGTATTCTATCTCCTCGTGTTTCTTTGGACACATTTCCTTAGTTAATTTGAAATGGCTGTGGAGAGTGTACTAGCGATTTTTCATTTTGCATTCATCCATACGCTTCTGTGTGGCATACCCACGGACAATGTTAGTTTGCGATTTTTTCTTGTCTCTTGTTATTCTCATACCAGGATTTTCTTTACAACACCCAAATCCTTCGTCATGAGTGTTGTGGCATTTCTTCTTCAACACATTTATATCTTGCATATTAAATTTTGCAACAAGCATGCCATCTACATACAATGAGAAAGATAATATAGCTTCCCATTTCTAGCTTTTTAAAATGCGCCGATTGATCAGAATGACATCTATTACAACCATGTTCTGTCATAAACCTAACAAACTTAAAATAACATTGCCTTGGAGCTTGCTTTAGGCATATAATCTCTTCTTCAACCCACATACCAAATCATCCTTCCCTCGACCTCCACATATACCCTACCTTGGTTGTATTAAATCTCTTCCTCCAAATCCCATAGGAAAAGTTTGTCAAGTGGCTCGAAGATCACCGTCTTCTCGCCACCAAGTTAAAATGGTCCTAAGTGAGAATTAATTTTAACAGCAGGAATGTTCATCGAAAATCTATACCTTGTTGAAACCTTTACAACAAGTCCTAGCCTTGCCTCTTTTTCTCCTCCATCTTCTTCCTTCAACTTGTAAAGCCCTTTATTACCGCAGGCCTTCCTCTCTTTTCATGAGCAATTAAGACAGAGTCAATTACGGTTATTTTCTAAGGAATCCATTCCTCTTTCATGCCTTGCTCCACTTCTTTTTTAGTGTCTACATACATTCCCTCTTCCTTAACGATACGGTTCCACGAATCGGAGTCAACTGTCAAATAATATAATGGAAAGGTATACGTTGAGGGAATTCTCTGCTGCTTTAGTAGTGAATCTTCTAACAACAAAATCTAGGGTGTTTGAGGTACCTATTAATATGCTCTGGTGTTGCCATTTTGTTTTCCGAGGGTACCTTTGGAGTTTCTTTCGGTGATCTCATCAAGCATTGTGTGTATTCTTGTTTTCTTTTCCCTGTTTCTTTGTGGGTAGCTAGAGGGTGGTGGGGGGGGGGCATAGTGATAATAATGGAGTCCAATCAATGTAAGGTGGACTAGGTCCACTATATTATTAAATAAAGGCCCACTATGGTAGTTAGATATAATATGGGTAGTTAGATATAATAAATGTAAGGGACTTCTTAGAAATTCTACTTCTAGGAATTCCTCCTCTAGAATGTTCTTAGATTGATGGTAAGCACTATATATAGGGATTCAAAGCAATGTAATGAGACATGAAGAGAAATATTGTATTTGGAGTGAAGCTCATTAGGACTGCCCATGAAGGCAGTGAATGGGAGAGGATCCCTTCCATCATGGGATCCATTGTATGGTGTTTCACTACCTACCTCAAAGGGTTTGATGGTAATAAGGAGATTTTGCATATTGTTATTGTATATCTATTGTGGTGTTTTGTATTGATGCTTTGGTTACGAGCAAGTGGTATCATAAAAAGAAATTTTGCAAAAAATAAAAACCAAAATAAAATATTGTCCCACAATGCCACGAGGGAAAGGGTGCTCGAGATACACTTGTTAAGAACACAGACTGAATCTACCAATAGAATCTACCACAAAAATTGAATACACACAATAGATCCTAAAACAATATAGAGAAATCACACTTTATTATTGCAAACCTTTGGTAGGGTAACTCCATACAATGGATCCTATTATGGAAGGGATCTCTCCTGTTCACTTGCCTCTTGGGGGACAACATCCTAATGGCGCAACTCCAAATGAAATATACTCTTCATGTCTCATTACATTGGCTGAACCCCTTTTATAGTGCTACCATCACCTAAAGAACATTCTAGAGGAGAATCTTCTAAAAGTAGAACCTTCTAAAGAGTCATCTTGATATATCTAATTTACCCATTTATTACATATCTAACTACCATAGTGGGACTTATTTATAGTGGACCCTAGTCCACCTTCCCATTGAATGACCTCCACTATTATCACTATGAATTTACTACCTCTCTAATACCTTAAAAGCGTGAAGGAGTTATGCATCACGGAAAAATTTATGTTAGGGTGAATCAGATGAAATTATTTTTTTAGTAACAGTTAACATTAGGTCAAGCATCCTAATCATAAGTCAGAAATAATGTATGGACTAGTATTAGATGGATTTACATTTGAGAAAAGTTGTCGACATCTAGCAGATTATATGAGTGTAGCGTGTTTATCTGCGATTGACTTGATATAGTTAATGAGGGCCGAGTGTAGCGATGTTTATGCAGTTGACTTCGATATAGTTGACAGGGCCACTGCTGCAAGTAGGAATTCATAGCCTCGGAACGGATGTCATTTAACCCACTCTAGTAACTCTATCATGTTCAAGAGTCATCCATTTATGATATGGAACATTTTTTCACTTTGATCAAATTGAAAATTAGACTTGAGGATCTTCTTAAACTCGACATTGCTTCGCTGCCAGTAGGCTTGTTTAGTACCTCGACAAAGTTGCCTTGGTATCATGCATGCATTTACCCACATCCATCAGACCTATTCAATGTCCTGACAGGTTTACATACACTTCCCACACATTATCGTTCTTTTAACCCTCTAGAATTTGTTTATAATTTCCAAAACTTAATAATATTTGAGAGGGAGGGGTGATACTGAAAATCTCATAGTTTGCCATAAAAAATTTTGATCAAAAAATATTCTCCTTTTTCGATGACCTTCATAACACTTTGGACACTTAGATTTATGTTAGGAAACCATATCAAGGACGTAAAGGTACAATTGTGTTGTTTTCCTTAAAAACAAGGACATCGTTAGAAGTTTATTAAGGATAATCATGTCTACTTGTAGTGTCAAGGAAAAACCAGAAACACTGATTGGAACATAAACTTACTTCTGCTAATCTGATTTTTAGCATTTACTACTCAAATGCTTGGGAAGTTATCAACTACTTCTTAATGAATGAGAATTTTGATTCCCTTCCACAAACGAGATGGTGACTCAGACATAATTATTCATAAAACAAATTATAATCCAGCAAATGAAAAGAACCAAATCAAAAACAAAAAAAAAAATTAAAAATATTTACAAAAGAGTGGAATAGAAATCATGAGGTGAAATACCTCTTGAGGGCTTGGCCATTCACTGGGAAAGTGTCTGGTTGTCCCTCCAAATTATGTAGACGAAAAGAGTTGCGACCAATTTTTTCAGAAATCACAAACGGTCCCAACCACAAGTTTTGGAACTTGGTATGTTCCGCCTTCCCCCCGTGGGATTTATCCCACTTGAGAACGAGATCTCCGACATAAAAATTCTTGTCTGAAGATGAATTTGAATCAAACCATATTTTTGCAATTTTTTGGTGCTGATCCAATTTCTGCTTTGCTTGTGTCCTCACCTCCTCTAGTTTTAATAAGGCATTTGCTTGATTTTCTAGAGGAGGGCACTCCTCTTCTTGAACTTTCTACGAAAATTTCAGAGAAGGAAGTAAGACATGAAGGGGGAGAATGACTTCTCTTATGTAAATGAGGAAGAAAGTGGAATTACCAACAAAAGATTTTGGTGTTACCCTATCAGCCCAGAGTGCATTATACAATGCATTGTGCCAGTTTTTTTGATTTTCTAAAACTATCCTTTTAATAATCTTGATCAAATTTTTTTTTGTTGATTCGTGCTAAGCCATTTCCTTGAGGTTAGTAGCTTGCATAATACTTCAGTTTAATCCCTTTTTCTAAAGAAAAAAAGTTCATATGAATGGTTGAAAATTAAGAGGCGTTATCAAAAACCAAACATTCGGGAATGTCAAATCGAGTGATGATATGAGAGTTAAGAAAAGATACTACTTAAGTTGTGTTTACAACTTTTAAAGGTACAACTTATGACCACCTTGTAAAATAGTCTGTTGTTGTAAGGACATACTTGTGTTGCTATGTAAAAGATGGATTAATTGGTCCTATGATGTCTAGGCCCCATTTCAAGAAAGGTGAATGCAAATTAACATGTTGTAAAGGGAATGTTGATTTTTTCACTCGTCCTGCAGCCTTTTGGAAGATTATGCATTTAAGGAACAATGTATGGGCATATTTACATAAGGTAGGCCAATAGTACCCAACTCTCATCACTTTGTGGGAAGTGGTATCTCCACTGAAGTGACCACCAACTTCACCTGCATGAAGTTCAACTAGCACATTTTCTGATTCTTCCTTTTCTAAACAACGCAGAAAAACACCATCGAAGTTCTATCAAAATAATACATTGATCATTTATTAACTGGAAAGATGCAGATTTAAGCCTAAGAACTCTTTTGTTTTTAGGATCAATATTGTGGGGAGAATATCCATGTATTAGATAGAATCTAATGTTCTCATACCAAGAATTGGCAGTAGCTTGTGCACAACTGATCTGTTTTTCATTATGTTGATCGACAGTTGAGGTGTTTATTTGACTTTCTTGTTCTTCAACTCAATCAGCCACTAGTTTACACAGGCCTTGACCTTTAACAATTTGTGCAGGGGTTATTTCAAGGTCATATTCTTGTAGTGATTTCATCCAATTATCCCTTTCCTCACCAAGTTCCTTTTGAACTTATAAGTTTCTTACAGCTGGGTAAGGAACAATAACCTTGGTTATGGATTTCAATAGGTACAGAGGGAAGTGTTTCACTGCTTTGAAAACAACATATGCATGTTGATATACTACTGGGTAATTAATATTTGCTCCTTTAAGCTGAGATCATGAAGGCAATGGGTATCTCATTTCTTTCAAAAATTTTCTATGTAAGCATAGTAGCATAAGATCAATTAGAAGAAAATGTGTAAAGAGTGAAGTCTTGAGAAAAATCGGGACTCATCAAGAAAGAGGCTTCTATTATTTTTTTTCTAATTGAATTGAAAGCCTGACTTTTTTTTGATCCCCAACGATAGAAAAAATCATTTTTAATTAAATTTTGTAAGGGTCTAACCATTTCTGAGAAGCTGGGGACAAACCTTTTGACAAAATTAATCTTTCCCAAAAAGGATTGCATGGATTTTTTGGAAGAAGGAGGGGGAAGTTTAGAAATAGCTTGGGTTCTTTCGGGGCAATAATCATTCCATCCTTAGACACTATAAACCCAAGCAATTTTCCTTTTTCTAATGCAAAGACGAATTTCTTAGGGTTGAGAGATATGCCAAAATTGCGGCATCGTTATAGGAAATCCCTAAGGTGAGACAAATGATCTTTCTTGTTTTTCGAGGAGACGATAACACCATCAAGATATACCACAACTGAATGGTTGATGAGGCCATGAAAATAAATATCCATTGCTCTCTGAAAAGTGGCACCGACATTTATCATTTTGAAATTCATTTTCCTATAGGCATAAGTGCCCCATGGGGTATGAAAGGTGGTTTTAAGATGGTCTGAGGGAGACATGAGGACCTGGTTGTATCCCAAAAAATCGTCTAGCAGAGATAGTCTTTCAAAACTAAACACTTGTTGTATAATTTGTTCCATTGGAGGAACATAGTATTTGTCTTTATCAGACGCTCAGTTTAAGTTCCGAAAATCGACACAAAGTCGAATTTCACCACTTTGTTTCCTTGCGGGGACTAAAATAGACACCCATTGCATGTTCCTAACTAGGAAAATTATCTTTGCAGTTAATAATTTGTTTAGTTCTTTTTTAACAAAGGGTTCCAATTTAGGATGCATCTTCCTCAATTTTTGTTGAAAAGGATGTGTCTGGGGTTTCATAGGGATTACATGTTGTATGATGTTAGGGTCAAATATTTTCATGTCATCATATGTCCAAGAAAAAAAGTCTTTAAATTCTTTAAATAAATTTATAAAAGAGAATCTTTCTTGCTCGGAACATCCCTTTCCCAGATTAATATTTTGAGGATTATCTCTTGTTCCTAAATTAATTATTTCATAGCTCAAAGAGGAACTACTAGTTTTACAATTTACTGCCCCTCTAAATTTATCATGCAAGTCATAGAATTTCTCTAATATTACAACAGATATGGGGATAGAGTTTACCAACTCAGATGTCGATTCAAGAGATCGAGGATCAGATATTACCGTGAAATTTCGTAGGTTCTCATCATGAGTGCCTTCATCAATGACTGCAACTTGGAAGGTATCTTCGATATGTAGAAAATTTATGATCTGCGGGTCATAATCAAATACTCTCCAATTGGTGATGTTATCTGGGATCAACGACCTGAACTACGATTCGATTGAAAATGCATTAGGATAAAAACCTTCAGTACGAAATAGTTTAGAAGAAACATTGGCCAAAAAATCAGCTTTTGAATTACTCAATCTAGGAATGGAATTTATGTTAAACGTTGAAAATTTATGCATCAAACTCCATACCTTGGTTTGGTAGCTATTTAGATGTGGTGATAAACAATGTATGGCGTTTATTACCTTCTTAAATATGATTTATGAATCACCGAATGATATCAAATTCCGCACGTCCATATCTAATGCTTTCCTAAGTCCTTGTAGAAGTGCTTCATATTCAGTTGTTTTATTATTACATTTGAACTCTAACCGACAAGAAATAAAAGTCTTATTACCTGTAGGATCGATGAGTACACAACCAATACATGTTCCTTCTTTGGATTTGGATCCATCAAAACATAAGGACCAGTTTTGTACATCGTCAGTAGTACTTGGCACACTTGGCAAATATGGTGTCTGAGTATAATTTATAACTTTAGATTGCTGCCCAAGATCAATGATAGTAGAAATTTTGGTCATGAAATTACCAAAGAAGGTATTCATTCCCTGTGTTTCAAATGAATTTGCAGATGTAATGAAAGGCTCATTTGTATCATTCATATTTTCTACAGTATGTTTAAGTTAATGTTCTTTGTTTATCCTGATTTTGTTGGGTTGCCCATTTTTAGGCTACCACAATTGAGACCAATCTGTGGCAAAGTAACCATGCAATTGTTAAGACCAATCCCTTCTTAAAAACATGCCATAAACTTCAGGAATATCAACAATGATAATATAAATTATTTGATGAACTTTAGGATTGGATGATAATCTAATCAACACATTCTTAATCTCACCGATTACTTTAACATTTGTTTGATCTAGCTGAATGATTTTGAGATCAGAAGGTTTAACTTCTACATTAATTTTTTGGCATAAAGATAGAGGCATCACGTTTGATGATGCACTAGAATCGACCATACAATTATGTAAATTCCTATTAAAATTTTCAAAGGTTAATAAAAAAGGTGGGACATTTTTTCGAGTGTTAACAACAAAATTCTGTTGATTTTTTGCTTTTGTCCCTAAAACAGTTCTATCTACATTTGCTATAGTTTTTTCTGCTAAGTTCCTTTTGTCTGGAGGTTCATATGTCTGCTTAGTTGGGACATTTTTAGCTGCATTTGAATCAATTTATGTTGATTTCTTGCTACTAGGATCATTATTTTTACTGTTTTCAGTAATGCTTTGAAGCATTTTCTGCAAAATAAGGGGAAATTTCAGTAGCTCAAAAACATAAATATTAGTCCTCAATTTTTTCAGATCTTCAATTAAATTATATTCTAAAATTGGGGCTGTCAAGCTTTGTTTAATTTCAGTTTTCTTTGACTGTTTCAGAAGCACATTTTTACTTACTTCAAAAGGGGGTTTGTTTTGCATTTTTCTTCTTGTGTTGTAGGGGTGGACAGTTTCAAAATTCGCTTGGAAGATATTGTCTAATAAGTGACCTAAAACAGGAGGAGATGAATCCTCCTATTCTGGTACCTCTTTTTCAACTACGTTGTCAAAATTTTTAGGAGGAACAAGAGCATAATTATTATGTCCTTCTAAAATGGTTTGTAAAACATACTGTAAACTTTCAAAATTTAGACCTTCTATAGTTGGGTTTTGGCCGGTTACGAGGGAAAGGCTTTCTAAAAAGAGGTTTAAAACTTCCTTTGCTTGTGGATGCATCCTTGGCTGATATTTTCAAGTTGAGGACCTAATTGGACAACTTTTGGAAAGCTTTATGCAAGCTTTCTAAGTCTAAATTTTCTTGTTGATTCTTAGTTTGAGGAGGCCTAGTGAGAATTTCTACTTTCTTCTTCGAGGACGAAGTTGTTTCAGCTTTATTATTAAGATTATATTTGAATCTCCAAATATATTTCTCAATTGTACTTGCCTCCTCAAAGGCTTCCAATAAAGTGTTCTTTTTAGACCTTTTGACCCATATGGCTATGTTATTATGTAAGGATTTGGCATAATATTCAACAATTAAACTTTCAATGGGAATCAAATTTGTAGGGATTTTGTTCTTTAACATCATAAATCTTTGGTTAAAGTCCTTCACTTTTTCCTTAGGATTCATTTTTAAGCTGGAGGGTTCCATAACCAAGCCTTTCGGATATTTATCATCTCCAAATTTTTCAAGAAAACAAGTTTCAAACCTCTCCCAAGAGACGATGGTATGGGGATGCTGAGAAAAATACCATGTGGAGGCATTTCCCTCAAAAGTATAAGGAAAAAATCTGCATACTACATCCTCATTTTCAACACTCCAGAGTATAATAGCCAACATAAATTTCTTAATGTGATGTTCAACGGATTGCTTTGAATTTGGATCAAATTTAGGAAGCCATTTCTCTGGTTGTTTAGGTAATGGGTGTTGGGGTCTGGGTACAACCACGACATCTTGATTGAGCCAAGGTTTGGAAAGATTATTTTGGTTTACCATGAGAGTTGGTTATGTCGAAGGCTGTGATGGTTTTGATGAAGAACTACCTTGGTCTGAAAAATCTCATCTTGAAGAGGATGGAGATGAACCAGGTGGGGAAGGTGGAATAACAGACGCTCTGACTCCAAGGATAGGTGTTTCAATAGGATTGGTAGCATTACTACCTAAAGGGTTTTCGGGCAGACCAATGCCTTGAAGTTGTTTTTGGATATCCATGAAGTCAATGGGTTGATTAAGTGGCCTCTCAGGTTGTCTGATATGGGCTAAGTCACTATGCTTTCTTATGAGTGACTGACGAACAATTTCTTGGTCGTCGCCCCTTGTGGGAATGGTGTCACAAGTTCAATGGGAATATCAGGGTTATTGTTTGAGGTAGTTGTTGTTTCAAGTGTAGCTTTATTGTCTGATCGACTACGCATTATGAAAGGAGTGTGAGTGTGTGGGGGAGGAATCTTGTGACCTCCATGTGCCATCAGTTAAATTCATGCCCTCCTTCCAGCGCCATTTGTTGATGGGCATAAGTGACACATCGTCAAATGGAAGGTCAATTATGGAATAGGCTTGTCTAAATAACCCAAGACATTTGGAATGAAATGACCTGATGGGTTTAATGGCTCCACTGGCCAACTAAAGTCCTAAAATAAGAAAAAAAAAAAAAAGGAAACTAATCTAAGAAAAGCTATGATAATATGAACATAAATTTAATAATTTACACATATTAAAATAGAAGCATGAACATGTGCATGTGATTATGAACATGGTATATACAATTTGCAAGGTTTATGGAATATCTTGCGAAATAGATGTTTTGAACATGCTTAAGAAGTAGATAAAGAAAGCACATACATTTTATGTTTTCTATTTACAACCTAAAGAACTAAAGAATACCAATAACACACAATTGAAATAAGAACAGATAATAGTCAAAGATAATTCAAATTGTTCCTGTTTCATTGATAAATAATCGAACTAAATAAAATGAGAGTAAACTGACCTATAATTAATCAATTAAAATGAGTTTATGTCTCTGCGTAATTCAAGCTCCTAGTTGTCCTTCCTATGAGGAAAACCTGTAATATAATGGTGCCATCATTCCCAGAACCAACTCAAAGGTCTTTTGGAACAAGAATATAACAGTAAACACATAAATATATAGATCTGATGATCTTATAATGATGACCACTTATAATAAAATAAACTTTGATACAAATCATTCATGTAATACATCATCCAATATCCAACATAAATCCACGATATTTAAATGAAATGTTGATCAAAGATGTAGTATAGGACAATAAATTATGGACAGAATTAAAGTGCTGAAAGAAAAATATGAAATAACATATGATGATAAGACTAAAGATGTATAAACATATTAACATTTCATAAGATAAAGGAAAAACATAATGGCTAAGCACAACGGTGGTCTAAAGCCACAGAGTGAACAACTTTTCCATTTTAGTCGTGAGAGTCATATGTCCATAACGTGTCCAAAAAAAAGATGTCTCCAATCCTAAGAGTGACCAATATTTAAACTAATTAAGGATTCAATTGCTCTTATCATGCAAGATAGAGTTGAATCCACAAAAATCAGATCATATTACAAAAATAGTGAAACTAGAAACCACTCAAGCATGATTTGGTTTGTCAAAAATAAACCAAAGTTTTATAAACATAAAGAGGCAGAGACTATTGAATAATTGAGCGTATGATTCAAGATGTTTTCTCCATGCAATCAACCTCATAATACTCCATTTCCTGTTGATAGGAAAAGCCGATTTGATATTAGATAACATTACTAATTATTATTCAAAAGAGACTCGCTACATAATCATAGATTATGTAGCTAGTCTTATTATTAGCAAAATAAATCAAATTAAATCTACCTATTTTGATTTTTTATAACAAAATAAAATAAAATCCAAACAAAATCGTTTTACCATTAGAAATTAGCAAAAGAAGGATTTGAGATTTTGGAATTTATAATGGCTTTGAAACTGGTTGTATTTTTTATTATAATGTTCCTGGACTTCTTGAATCTTTTGTTTTCCCTCTCTGTGTGTGCCTTGAAGTCAAATTTATCTCGTTCCAGTAGGTCATTACGAGGAGCCAAGTGTTTAACTTGAGCCTGTAAGAGAGGAATATCTTTATAATAATGCTCTATCTAGTGTAGGTAGTTGGCACAGTGCACTGGGGCAATGGTGGACCGATGTGGAATATAGTCAACGACGGGTGCTTCATCTCTCCCGGTGGCCTGTTCCAGGTCATGAATAATACCTACAAAGCCTTGTTTTCCATTGAGACATGGGGGTACCTTAGTCACAAATTCATACTGTTCAACCTGGGTAACAACCTCTTTCTTGGGACATTGATTTTTTAGGTCTTCACGAGCCAAGAAATCATTTATCTCCCGATATGAACCCCAATCATCGATCTCGATCATATGGATCGAGCTCAGATGATTACTCTTTTGGTTTATTAGTTTTCTAGAAATCAAACAACCAACATTCTTATTCTTAAAATTTAAATCTAAGTTATGTTGTTTCTTTCCCCCAAGTAAATTCTTCACAACAAGTTTATTGTTATCGTTTAAAGTAGATGCGTTCATAGGAACAAGGTGATCCTTTTATTTTAATTTGATAACTTCTTGTTCCAAATATATTTTAGGTGAAAACCTACATGGTAATTCCCTATACACAGGGTTTTCATCAACAATAGAAGTTGGTTCATTGAACTCGGAGCCATCAAGTGAATTGAAGTTATGGTTTTCAGTCACTGGTCTGTCCAAATTGGGGTTTGCAATCAAATGAGGGATGATTGTATCGTTGACCTAGGTTAAGCCATTTCAACTCAGAAAACCCTCCCAAATATCATTTATTTGTGAAAGTTGAGAAAACAATAGTATCTTAATGAGCCTGTAATGAAACAGACTCGATAGAGCATTTATGCTCTGTCACTTATAGTGCTTAGACATTTTTTAAAGGATCATTTCTAGGTAGAGTGGCATATTCAACTCAAAGCCTATGAAAATCGTAAGAAACCGAATGTGATACAAAAAAACAAGCCCATACTAACCTTCACAAGTGACAAACTCTTTAAAAATTAAAACGAGACTGTGCCATCTAGGTTTTACAAAAGCAATGGGAATACCTTTTGTACATCAAGTGGATTTGTGGGACGCCATGAATGAAATCCATGGGACATCCTCTATTTTAGCGCTATTAAACGACCATTCGCATTTTAATGGGAGTCCTGTTTCCCTACTTATGAAATCCACTGTTACATCGAACTATACATCCTCGACCTTGGCCCTAAAACCGTCAAAATTCTGTGCAAAGGCCTTTGCAACCTGAATATTGTATCCTTTGAACTTTTTGAGGAACACATTGCACCCATGAGCCTTCAGGTAATCTATCGCATCGTCATGGGACATAAGAGCTTGGTATTTGTTCAGCTCGATACGAACCACAGGTTCCATTTCCACTGTGAGAAGGATACAAAAAATATCACAAGCGATAGGTTTAGGTTTCCAGAAGATGAGGAGAAGAGAAAATTATGTGCAAAAAGTAATGGCACGGAAATTTCAAACTTTTGGGACTATCATAACTCAGACAGAAGAGTTAGGTAAAACGAAAAACCAGAGGGCTTGTAAAACTACAGACCATTTCTCATGATGAGTGCCAAACCCTTCACAGTACAAAACTCCATTCGTATAATGAATGATCTCATTAATAATGAGGCCAACAAGATAGATTGAAAACATATGTACAACACACCTGTACCAATTTACATAAATGTTGATATGACTGTTGAGTTTATGAAAACCATATCAAATGTTAAGCCAATGTTTTAATGGATTGGATCATTTCACAAATTAATTCAATGATTAACTATAGAACCAATGAAGTTGTGATACCCATAATACTACAAATATTTTGATAGTGGATTAATCAATAAGTTCATAAGACATGAGTTTTAATCATATATGGGTGCCTTCAAAGACATTTCTAAGGTAAATGATATGAAACCAAGCCCAAGTTTTATATTTAAATTCATGCTTACAGTCATGAATTTAAAACAAAACAAACGAAAATGCAAACGAAAAAAAACTCAATAGGATAAGCTTAACCCAATCATTTCTTCAAAACTTAGAAACATAAACATTTACAAATGGAAAGTGATGGTAGCTACAGAAAGGTATAATCTCTTTGTGGGAACTTTGATTGTGATAAGAATCGAAAATAATGAGTGGTTGCCAACACCCCCCTATGAATTTTTCATTTTGTGTATAATTTTCTACCCTAACTGCTTCTCGATCTAACTTTTCCACATAAACTAATGTCCATGTGGGAGTTTAATATTCAATATTATATACTGGCAATAACCACTTTATAAAAGTGGTTAATATATGTCGATCGACGCCATTAATTTATAAAAGTGAAAAATGACGTCGATTGGTGTATATCAACCACTTTTACTTTACATTATTGTGTAATGTAAAGTATTAATTGATTGATAGATTAACTATGAAATGTATTAATTAATTAATACATTAATATATTATTAATTAATACATTGTTAAAGAAAAAATATAGTAATAAAATAATACATTAAATGTTTTAGTAAATACATTACTAAAGTATTAATACATAAATAGAATATTGATACACAAATAAAGTAATACTTTAGTAATAAATTAATAAAGTAGTAGTGCATTGACCTTAACGTATTTAGTATTAGATTATTGTAATGCATAAATTAAAGTATTAATAGTATAATGTAACATATTGAACTATTATTACATTAATAATGTATTAATACATTAATTATACATTGAGTGATTGATTAATATATTATTGATATAAATAGTTCCCGAGGTGTAGGAAAGTCGGTGACGGAGTGTGTTGTTA
>SNQJ01S0016890.1:36420-47582 GCA_010110895.2 Picea sitchensis
GCATGGTTGAATCCATTGTTTGGAAATTTATATGCTAGATTATGTCTCTTCTAATTCCCCTTGAAGACTCTTTTAATGCCAAATCATTTGTCCTTCTACATTCCAAACATTTAATCTACCTAGACTATTATTGGAGAAATATCACCAGTATGGTAAGTTAGATCTCCCTAGGACCTGCCTATTGATCCTAGACATACAATGGGGATAGACTTCTAATGGTTTACCTAGATTCCAACAAATTATTTTTCTTTTAACCAAGAAGAATAGTAAGAATACCTTATGACCAATGATTTCCTCACATATTTGGTTGATGCACCTCCTAAGATCTAGCTCTAACTCCTATAATCGACTTCCGACACACAAGGAGAAAAAAAAACTATTGATCTACTTTCTCTCCTAATGTTACAAAAATCCAATTCACTAGATCTATCCTGATCTATTTAACACGAGACCATATCTAAGCATTTACAAATCAAATACAAACACATTTAGGGGAAACCAATGATCTATTCATTAACATGTAGGAAACACATCAAACATAATACCTTAGATGTGAAATCATTTCTCTTTTCTTCTTGCTACTAATTCCTCCTCAACTTCTCAATATGACTAGGAAATTTGATTGTGGTTGTTGTGACTGGAGAAGCACCTCTATAATTGGACATCATAACTCTGCAAAATATTCTTCCCCCTCTTTCTCAAGACTTTCCTTCTTTATATATATCCTTGGAAGAGGCTTGGGAGAGCTTCTAGATCTTCTGGAACCCACTAGAAACTTGAATGTTGTGATTTTCTAGCCCCATGCCACAAAGATACAACCGATCCCTCGCTTACCTCTTCATAACTTTGCAAATCTAGAAGGTTGCAGGGATCATCGCTTGTTGCATTATAAACGACCAACAACTATCATCGCATGTTTTCTCCTATATTCCATGTGAAAAACCTAAAAAAAAGTCCTAAATCATGAGAAAGAAATGTATTTTGACTTTCGTCTTCTGTTGTATTCCCTTCTGGAATTTAGGGTGGAAATTAAAAATATAACATATACTACTAGCTATTCTACTTCCCACCAAATTGCATTACTCCAAGTGAAATATTTGCTATCTCCCCTTCATCATGTGTGATTCCAACTCATTTATAGTGGTATGTGTTACCATTTGTTGGCATTAATGTGAGTACCCCGACTTCAACAAGTGCAATCATCCTTCATTTAGGGTGGTATGAGAAACTATCACCTAGAGTAGTGTGATCACCCTTCATTTCAAAACATTGTGATCACACTAACTTGATTTGGTGTGAACTACACTTAGAGTTAAACATTTCCATTTCTCTTCATTTATATGGTATCATGTACCTTCATTTGAATAGGGTGAGTTACCTTTACTTGAATAGGTGTAAGTGTCTTTGTTTAAACAAGTTCTCCATTGTTGTGATCTACCATTCTTTCAAAGCGTTACAACTTTTTTCGTGGGAACAATTTTGATTTCTTTCATTCATATGAGTGTAAGTAACATTCATTTTTTTGGTAAGGGAATGACTCGACCACAAGGCTACAAGTTCCTCATCCAAAAAGCTACAAACATAGTTTTTGAAAGGGTGTGAATGCCTTTAACCTCATGTTGTGATTTTCCCTTCACATTAATAGGTTAAATTTGATATTCAAGGTAATTATTGTGACCAGACTATATTAATATCAATTAATGGTTATGAGTGCATTAAAGTGGATAAGTAAAGGGTTGGCCCACTCTCACAAGGATAGTGATAGAGTTAAAAAAAAAAAAATCCATAGTGTCCCCCTGGGAGGAACCTACCAAATTGTTTTTGACCTCTAGTTCAAAGCCCCAATATCTCAATTAAAACCATTCATTCAAGGGAATGTATTTTATCTTCCCCTTCATCCCAAGGTGGCTTGGGTTTCCCTTTTGGTCCACTAAGAAAGACCCCTAATAAGTCCCAAAACCCCCTCTCATAATCCCTTCTCACATAAGATATCCTTTGAAGGGTCAATCACACATGAAAATATTGAGTATGGGTCAGTCACGAATCCCAACATCCAGCTTGTCATTTAGATTTATTTATTTTTTTAACTTAAAGGAAGCGTGGCAATATCAACGATAGTTCGTCGTAAGGCAATTAATTTTTTTTTTTACCAAGGGTGGAAATATCGACGAAAGTTCGTCGCACTTTGCCATGGTTTTGCGTCACACATATAGCATCTACGTCATAAATTTTGTCTCTGCCAAACGTTTTTGTCGCTATTGCGACACTTTTTCATCGCAACTTTCCACAGTTTTGTGTCGCATGTATGGCATCTGCGTCGTAATCTGTTGGTAAGTTTTTTACTTTGGCACAGTTGTTCATCCCTATTGCAATGAAGTTTCATTGCTATTTCCATGCTTTATAAGGTAAACCTGGAGGGCTAATTTCCTCGTTGTTTCCACGAATAACTAGTTCATGGATATAGTGACGAAAAAAGTTCCATGAAAAATAGTCTTTTCTTTCGCGGAGAGTGTGACGGATATGTGTGGCAATAGCAATGAAAAACCATGGAAAATTTGGTCATATGTAGTAGTGTCATGATTTATATGCCTCGATTTCAAGTACATGAGCAGGCGATGCCACCAAAAAATTGGCCTTGTCTCCCTTCACATTAATTATTCTATAGGCTTGTTGTTTTATTGTGAAATTATTTTTGTGAGCCATGTTTGATTATGGAAACCCTCCCATACTGTCATTGCATGTGTCTATTCTAACCATGTCAAATTCCAGTCCATACAAGAACAAATTGAAAAAAATTCAACATTGGCCCCACTCACATGTCACGATTTATATGTGACGGTTTCAAGTACATGAGCAGGCGATGCCACCAAAAAAGTTGACCTCGTCACCCTTCACATTAATTATTCTATAGTCTTGTTGTTTGATTGTGAAATTGTTTGTGTGAATCATGTTTGAGTCTAGAAACCCTCCCATACTATCATTGCATGTGTCTAGTCTAACCATGTTAAATTTCAATCCATACAAGAACAAATTGAAAAAATTTCAACATTGGCCCCATTCACATGTCATGATTTATATGCATCGGTTTCAATTACATGAGCAGGTGATGTCACCCAAAAAAATGGCCTTGTCGCCCTTCACATTAATTATTCTATAGGCTTGTTGTTTGATTTTGAAATCATTTGTGTGAGTCATGTTTGAGTATGGAAACCCTCCCATACTATCATTGCATGTGTCTAGTCTAACCATGTCAAATTTCATTCCATACAAGCACAAATTGAAAAAATTTCAACGTTGGCCCCATTCACATGTCACTTATAAGAAGGGTCAAGTTTGAGTCTAGAAACCCTCCCATACTGTCAATGCATGTGTCTAGTCTAACCATATCAAATTTCAGTCCATACAAGCACAAATTGAAAAAAATTCAACGTTGGCCCCATTCACATAGCATGAATTATATTTGTTTGTTTCAAGTACATGAGCAAGAAAACCTTATTTTTGAGTTATTAAATATTATATAATAATGAACTAGGTGAAATAAGCATATGTGTGCATTACCCTTGTCGAGCTTCTCTTAGTTTCAAGAATTGTTTAATATTCTCTACCGAACAAGGCCAACCACATGAAGGTGGAAGCTCATCTGTCTCTCCCCCCCTCCGGGCCCCCTCACGTCACTCTCAATTCCCCAAAACCCAACAAATCCATGTACTAGAAAATAAATGAATGTGTTTTTTGTCATAATTAAGGAACGCCTCCTACAACATATACCGACATACTATAAAATGACATAATTAAACTTGAACACTAATTTATACAATATACCAATACATTAGATATATTAAGGCATAAATTATACACTTCAATGTAATTCATCATCTTCTCCATCCAAGTCCACATCTGTATTATCCAATCCAGATTCAACATTGTAAGGATTGTCCATATCATCATTTTCATCGTTGATGTCAGTTTCGATAAAGTCATCATCGATATCATATTCATGAACATTGTCTCCTACATCATCTGGTTCAACTAATTCTTCAACATCTTCCTCTCAAACATGATCATATAACTCATGGCGATCCTCTACATCATATTATTCTTCAATGCCCTCTTGATCTTCCTCTACATTATACTTTACCGGCCTTCCTCTTGGATCGTGTCTAATAACAAATGCCCAACCCCCTCTACCTGGAACCTATGAGTAAATACTTGTTCACATTGACTTGGAAGAACATAGGGCTTTTTTCTTGGCTCAAGTGACCTTATATTGACCATGGTAAATCCATTATCATGTTCAATAATAGTTTTATCAGGATCACACTGATTCAATCGTAGCCTATACCATTTGACAACGAAAAGAACTAATTTTAAGGATTTAATGTCACGCTCAATAATATCTTCCAAATACCCATAGGATCAATTTTCTAACAATTATGGATGTATGTCACTTCTAGAGGAAACATTCATCACATCAAAGACTATAGTTATCCCAAAATAAGATGTTTTCTTTATTTCATCCAACTTTTTATGCGAAATTTACGACCGTTGCACCACATAGCCTTATGGTGTTTTACCTGCAATATGCCAAAAACATAAAAATGACATCATCAATTGATAATTAAGTAAATATTTTATGTTTGGAAAGTATGCAAAGGAAAAAAAAAATCAACTTGTACATCAATATAATTGAAAATGATTAAATAGTATGGCTTATTAATATGCTTTCCTGTTTATATTTTAAACCATATGCTAAATGCTTTCCCTTTGTGCAAAAGATGGATTAACTATGTCAATTATAATATATTATATATAATAAATAATGAATTATTTAAAAAACATGAATGATTAATATATCAACTTCATAAAATTAAATACTATTAAAGTGCATGTTATAATTACATACCACAAAAATGTGTTAGCCCTAGAGCATCATGAATTTTCCATGCAAGCATTGCATGCATTTGAAATTTCCTTTTCCCTATTGGTCTAGAGACATCATACATGGTGATGTCATTCCATAGCTTTAGTAGCTTGTCAATAAGAGGCTTGATATATACATTCATATCTTTAACTTGGCACTTACCTAATTGATTTGAACATATACAATACATAATTATTTCAACCATTTTACATACATAAATAATATATATGTGTAAATGAAAATACATATATGACATTATGCAACAAATACAACAAATGAGATGCTACTGCATTAAAAAAACATTGTTGTAAACAAATACCTAGAACAATCATTGCCAACATTATATACTCCCTCTTTATTAGCATCCATGGAGGAATGTTATTGTTGATAACAAAAACAAGCCACACCGAGTAAATAGATCTCATCTCTACAAATGGATTGACACCATCCGCTTCCAAATAAAGGCTACCATTACGAGGTTCTTCTTTAAAGTTTGGCCATTTTTCCTCCATGTCTCTAAATGCAAAACCATCTGTAGGCATTAGAAGAATGTCATATTCACTTCTATTCCGTGCATGGCAATCCATCAATTCTGCTAAGTTTTTTCACCTAAACAGTTACAAGGGTTGAATAATGGGAATATAACGAAGAACCTTGCGAGGCACCTTTTTTTTTACTTGATCTGTTCAATATCTACTACTATGACATTCGGGGCATTCTGTTTCAAATTCATGCTATTTATAATATATAATATGATCATTGGGACATGCAGCAATTGCTTGATACACCATTCCAATATCTTTCACGATGGCAAATAAATATCGGTATGTGCGAGGTAAAATATTTGATGGTGGTAACAAATATTTAGTTATCAAGCTGGTACAACAAATTTTAAAAAAAAATGGTTAATATAATATCAAGAATATTAACGACAAGTATTTCATCCATATTAATTTTACTGATGAACTAACAATAAAAATTTCAAGGAAATATTTGATGGTGGTAACAAATATTCAGCTATCAAGTTGGTACAACAAATTAAAAAAAAACGGTTATTATAATATCAAGAATATTAATGACAAGTATTTCATCCATATTAATTTTACCGATGAACTAACAATAAAAATTTCAAGGAACAAAGATAACCTTTATCATGATCATATATGTGTGTGTGTGTGTGTGTGTGTGTGTGTGTGTGTGTGTGTGTGTGTGTGATCGATGAAATAGATTACATACCTTAACATCTGTGTGATCGATGTGTTTGAAAAAACATTCATAACCTTCAAGTTCATTATCAGCAATACAACAGAGAGAAGAGTTAAGTTGGAGCCTTCATAAAGGGGTTTGTATGTCTTCTCAAGTAGAGGTAAATCATGAACATCATCAAAGTCGCCATTTTCATGATCATCATCATGATCCATTCTAAAAATAAATGTATCATGGATCAATGTATTCATCATCCTCAAATATTTTATCAGCATGATCATCGCCTTACATATGATCATTAACTTGATCTTCAGTATCCACGGCTCCATGTTCCTCCCGTGCTTGTTCTGCAACCACATTCTCCATGTATGGATATGCCCTAGGAGGCCTTTCCTTTATAATTACAAACCATCAAAAGATATTAGTGTATATATAACAAATATAAAATGATACTTACATTTACAAAAACGCATCAAAATAAAAACATATATAATGAACTTACCAATGGACGATATTCATGCCCCCCCTAAATGTGTCCATGTTCCATACAATGTCTTTTAGCTGTTGAGATCTTTAATATTCTCCTATTAAATCCCCTGCATTGACTACAAGGAAAATAACATTTCCCATCACTCTTTCTTTTCACTACATCCCACAATCTAGCAAGTAATTGTTGTTTTTGTTCTTATGGATCAAGAATATTGTTATGTGACATTTGTTTTTACCAAGCTTGAGTGACGATTATTGATCTTAAAAAATTAAGCTCCACACTTTAAAAAATTGTAATGATAGTAAAAAATAAAATAGTTTTGTTTTTCTACAGGAAAAGCATTCCGTGTAACATCTGCAAGTCATCACTAGTATAGAAAAAATGTCGGAATGTTTCTAGCATTCCAAGTTTTTATAAATAAATAGGCGTCGGATTTCCAAAGGGTGTTCACTATTGAACATTACTGTAATAAATGTGAGGAGTGGTTGACTAATTGCATGTCAAAGGGAAACGCTCTAATGATATTTTTTGGAAGTCAGATATTTGACGCCTTCTCCATGGTTGTCGTATATCCGACGACGCCAGGGCCATTTTGAAAAAAACCCAACAAAATTACAATTTCTAAAGGTAAAATCTAATGACAATGCAAATTTTTTGGGTGGTGTCGTAGGATGTCATCGGATTTTGGATTCAAATGTAGTTGTGGGTGGCTTGTTGATGATAGAAAATGACCAGCAATGCCTATGGTTAGGAGGTTCATCCGTCATTTGTAGCTAGTTGGTTAATCATTAACAGATAAGTGTTTATGTTTTGTCCTTATGTTAATTTCATTGTGTAAATGGTTTACATGAATGTTGTGTGTCCGTTGTTTTCTTGAATAGTTGTATTCATGTTTAATATATGCAGCTAGATGAATTTAGAATTGTGGTGTTAGTCAAAGGGTCAAATATTTGATGAGTTTCTGCATGTAATGTTGCTCAGTTGAGCATTGGGTATGTTACATTATGGTATCATAGTTGTTAAAGAGAAAAAAAATTGTACGGCATGACTATATTAGGTGGTTGGGTACGTTACAAAGTGGTATCAGAGCTGTTAAAGATAAAAAAATTGTGTGATGTGGCCATCTTTGGTGGTTGGGTACGTTACAAAGTGGTATCAAAGCCCAATTTTCAACATCGAGCCTAGATGGGCCAAGTTAGTGGAACGCAGAAGTCAAATTTACAGACTATGCAAGAAAAAATTTTGACAGAATGTCTGAAAAAGGATATCTGGAATTCGTTTGTTGAAATTACTGCAGAAAAATTGAGAGGAATTTCATGGGTAATGTGAATAATTAAGCCCCTTTGTAAATTTCGAAAATATGCAAATCAGAAAAAATTGGGTATTTTTCTATACGAATATGTCGGCATGGCATGGAGGCCACATGTCCAATGAAGTGGTAGAAGAAAGGCATGTGCTACCACAGTGGAAGGTACATGTTGGATGGGATTACATTTGGTAGGTGATGTGGAGACATGTGGAAGACCAACTGTCAGTCCCATGATACTGCGGTAAGATCTTGTATGTTTGTCCAAGATTGTGAGTCTGTGAGTCTACGAGTCTGTGAGTCCGAAGAAGTGGAAAAATGACTAAGTGTTGGGACTTTTCAGACGAACTTATGAAATAAAGGTTACAATATTGTGATCATGTGAATCCGCAAGTCCGCGAGTCTGAAGAAGTGGAAAAACGACTAAGTGTTGAGACTTTTCGGATTGACTTATGAAAGAAATGTTACAATATTATGAGTCTGTGAGTCTGCGATTCCATGAGTTCGTAGAATTGGAAAAATGACTAAGTGTTGAGACTTTTTGGACAGACTTATGAAAGGAAGGTTACAAGTTTATGATTCTGCAAGTCCACGAAGGAAAAAGAAACTAAGTGTTGGTGGTGGATTCATGGAAGGTATGAAGAAGAAATATGATTGAGATCCATGATGAATCCATTAAGATAGATCAACCAATGAGAGTGAAAGTGCAATGTGAAGTTGTAAGGGAGTTAATTATCAAGATATCGTGCACCTTTGATCAAGATCGTCGAATATGAAAGTGGATCAATCCCCACCATGGATTTTGGAGCGAGAGAATAATTCAGGACTTCAAGTCTCTGGAGCTGTTGTAGACCTTACAAAAACTCTTTGGAAGGCTATAAATTTCAAACCAAAGCTTGATTTCGGACAAGTTTACAATAGTCAGGAATTTGTTTAGAGGAGGACTACATCAAGCAAATCAAAATTTGAATTGGTGCAATATGTTCTTCATAAATTGATGAACAAATAACATGTATTCTAATTAATGTAATTTTTTATAATATGCATGTTCTAACAGTAATTATTACATCCATATTTCTTGCAGAATTAGAGGTACAAAAAGAAACTTTAGTTCTTATATGAGGACCATAGTCATGGAAGATACTCAAGGATCTTACAACCATGAGGAAGAGATCAGAAGTCTACATGTCAGCATGGATATTGCTGAGACAAATTCAAATGGAAGAAGAGATAGGTAAGAGCCTGTCACTATGAGAAGTTAGTTGAGGTATTAAAGAGCTATCAGGCAAGTAATGAAAAATGGAATTGAATTCCATGAACCATGTAATTACTTGTTGTGAATATTTTTATAAATAGTTTCAAATTTTGGAGAAACCTTCCCAATGATACAGGTGAGTGCCAAAGATGATTTTTGTGTAATTAAGAGTGTATATGCTTAGGATAGTACCTATGCATAAGCCTAGAAGAACACTTGAAGAGTATTATCTTGACAAAAGAGAGGCTAAGCTTACTAACAAGGCATTTTCATTAAGAAGAAGAACACTCTGCATAGAGTGTTGTGTGAAAAGGATTTCTAGAAAGAGGATAAGGTTACACAACTAAGAATTGTGTGGATATGTTATAACTTAATCCCGGGGTCCATTGGACAGGAAAGGGATCAATCTTCTGCAGATGGATGAAGCATGAAAGAACTGCAAAGGAAAGTGCAGGGAAGGTGTTGCAAGGTTGTCAAGGTTCTAAATAAAAGAAAAGGAATATTAGTATTCAAATGCTATAAAGATTGAATGGCCTACAAAGGAATGTCAATATATATTTCACATAGGGTATGAACCCAACAAGTAAAGAATGTCATTGCATGTGCAAGAAGCAAGGAGGACTCCATAACCTTGAAGATAGAAATATAGTAAAGGAAACAAAACTTGTGGAAAAATAAGGAGAAAGGATATCATGATATGAGGTGTGACTTATGGTTGGATTATTCATATCTATGAGAAAGATTGGGAATGTAGAAAGAAGGAATTTTCAGATATGATATAGCAACTCTTGTCTAAAAATTACACAAGCAATAAATATGCCTCTATTATCAGAGTGTGCACAAAAAGAAAGGTACAACTGCACATGGAAAAAGGTGGGATTTCCATTGGAGAAGGGTGGTCTTGAATGGCAAAAAAAAATAGTGTTTCACATTGAATCACTCAATGAAGTGAAGAGAGATATTTAATATTGATAAAATCCATGGGAGGCAAGGAATATTAGAAAGAAGACATGAAAGAAGTATTTCAAAATGTTGAAATGTCAGTCAATAATGATGGTATTCTAAGGATGGTTTGGTCAAGAAAAATGGGAAGCAGTTAATTAGATTCCAGTGTTAATATTCAGCTAGAATAGTGCATGTTAGAGCACTATGAATATTGAGAATTTATCCAAAAGATGATGGGAAATATTTCTTTGCATAAATTAGTTGTGAGATGGGAGCATTAGTGGACCAACTAGTGTTGATTAAGGTTGGTTGTCATTGATGTCAACCCTTGAAGAAAGCCCCGTAGCACAAAGGTTTGGGTAATGGACCCAAGATTGTTTAATGTAAATACGACTCATTATTGGTTTTTCATGGTTGATAAGAAGTAAATATGGATGAACTCCAAAGTGGTCCCCTTATGGTGAAAACCCTCACGGGAAGATGCTTTGCGGAGTAAGAGAACCCATGCTTAATTGTGGAATAATGAGATGAAGGACAGTGAATTTGTCAGGGAAACTATCCTATATGGATAGTTCTTTTCATTCCATTTCTGGTGGTATTTAGAACGTCACATAACTCCTCATGGTTAGAGAGTTATGACCATGTGAAGTTGGAGAACCCAGGTTTGGGTAATGGACCCAAGTTTGTTTGATGGATAATGGTATGATTTTTACTATATTTTAAGGTAATATTATTCTAGATGGATAGTACATGTTATTCCATTTCTGGTGGTATGTGGAACATCACATAACTCTTCACGATTTGAGAGTTACGGCCTTACGAAGTTGGAGGACCCTCACATGCCATCTAGAAGCCCCAAAAAGTCAAAGTAGTCAAAGTGGTTTAAGGGATTTTATAAGGTAAATAATAAAGTGAAGTGATGAGTGTATTATAATTCAAATTGAATACAAAATAAATTATTTCAATAATAAATTTAATGGATAAATTAGAAGTGGGTTAACCCTAAAATAAGGAAAGTGGGCCAAGTGACCTAGAAGAT
>SNQJ01S0016890.1:48903-60375 GCA_010110895.2 Picea sitchensis
TAGGGGCCATTGGTGCACAGTTGAGAAAAATAGCAGTGCACAGGTAAACAAGGTTCTACACGAATTCCAAGACAACCATCTACACAAAAATAAAGCTAAATAATTGATTAGTACGAAATAGATATGCATTGGAGTGCATGATAGAATTGATGCATGATGCATAGAATAAAGATAGAATGCATGTGCATAAAATAGGCATGAAAGATCGAATGTTTGGTGCATATTGATGTGCATTTGTGCATGTAAACATGCTTAAACATGATGGTGGCATGATTTTATACTAATAGTAGTCTGTTGATATATATATATATGAATGAAATAATGATAATATGATATTTGAATAAAACTAATGATGGATTTTGTATCGAAGAAACATGATTATAGAATGACAATATTTTTTCTTATGGTATCCATCCATATGAAGACAAATGAGGATAGAGAAAATGTTGACCAATAAAATTAGTGAAGGGAGCCAACTAGCTTCTACAAATGTAAAATATCAGGTAGCATCAAGTAAATTGATAACATCCTCGCAGGTATGCATTTGGGATTGTTATAACATATAAATGTTGAAGGGAATGAAGGTAAGAATTCCCTCATTCTAATATCAATATTTGAATTCATGAGAAGGCGGGAGGCCTTGAGTATGCAAATATTAATTGTTGCTTGAATGCATTTATGGTAAATTTAATTGCATATTGTGTTATGTTAGTTATGAATTCATAACCGAGTTAAGTCGAGAGACATTACTCCTATTGTAACAATGAATGTAATTTGAGATGGTCACGTGTGAGGCCATGATGAGTTGCATATGGAAAGGCTATAGTTCTATCCAAGTGCATGATGGTTATTTCCTATGTAACTAAGGTTTGTACTGCAACCTTTTTTCCTATTCTAAATAGCACTAAGGGATGATGTTCATAGTGTTGTGTATGGGTTGAAGAGGAAGGTATCCAAAGGATCATATGGGTTGTGGGGAAGAGTTTGGATGGTGTATTGAGGCATACCTTCCAACTCACATGGTGGAATACATGACATGAACATATTGTATTCTCGAATCAATGCAACGATGTATTGTGTAGATGTGGCCAAGATTATTGGCACATTGGTTTTATTATTAGTAAAGTTTGATTGGATTATGAAGAGATTGATGTGTTGATAATGCATGTAAAATGAATGATAGCATCATTCTAGATAATATGATAAATAGTGTAATTCCATTTTAATGTGAATAATGGTTAGAAATGATTGAATTGTTGGTAGATACAATTCTGATATCATTTCATGAAGTACTAAAAATATGCATGAGTGCTAACAATCTTCTTTGGGTGCAAGAAAGTTGAGGAAATTGTAGGCATAATGGTCGTGGATATGGAAATGATATATTCCCATAAGAGTACTGATATATACAACTGCAAGAACCGAATATAATGGGCAGAAATCTCATGCGTGGGAATTTTTATTTTCCTATATAACCAAATTTGAGAAATTAATAATTGAAAATTGTTACGATATACTAACAATTTGTTTGGCTACATGGAATTGAGAAAATTGCAGGCGGAATGGTATTGGATATGGAAATGATGTATGCCCATAAGGAAGACTAATATCTACTGTTGCAAGAGCCAAATAATTATGAGTAAAAAGACTCATGTTTGGGAAATTATGTTTTCCTATGTAAAATAAATTTGAAATTTTATAATTATATGATGATGTCTGATATAAATTGTATGCATGTAATGCAGATGGAATGATTTCCACAGGTTATATATTGCTAGTGGAAGTATAGAAGCAAGTTGGCATTTGTCTATGTGAGAACACCTTGGAAAATGATGGATCGCATGAGGAACTGTATAATAGTGAAAGGGATGCCTGAGCCTAGAGGGTGAGTTGCATTGCCAAAGAACCAAGTTTCCAGGCCTAAAGAGTGAACTCTTGTGTGAGTTTCATTGTCAAAGAACCAGGTTTTCAGGACTGAAGAGTGAACTCTTGTGTGAGTTACATTATCGAAGAACCAGGTTGTCAGGAATGAAGAGTGAACTCTCGTGTGAGTTGAATTGTCAAGGAACCAGGTTGTCAGGCCTGAAGAGTGAACTCTAGTGTGAGTTGCACTATCGAAGAACCAGGTTATCAGGCCTGAAGAGTGAACTCTAGCGTAAGTTCCATTGTCGAAGAACCAAGTTGTTAGGCCTGAAGAGTGCACTCTTGTGTGAGTCGCATTGTAGCAGCAAGGTTGTTGCTGGTTATTTTACTGATATTTTTCCTAGCATTGAGTCCCTTAAGTTCCCACTAGTGAAATTCCTAGCTACTTGTTCCATAGAGACCATGATAAATGAATGACACATTCCTTGGGTTATCCCTGATAAACGGATGGTACATCCCTTGGGTTAACCCTGATAAAAAAAATGGTTCATCCCTTGGGTTATCCCTGATAAACGGATGGTACATCCCTTGGGTTATCCCTAATAAACAAATGGTGCATTCCTTGGGATTGGTAGGTCAATGGGAAGAGAGCTGGTGGAAATCAGGATAAATGTAAGAGAATACCAGTGGCTTATGTATATGTTTTGGTCCATGGTGCCTTTGTATTTACAATTTTGGGGTCGGAGTGCATATGTATCTATGGTATTGGGGTCATACTGCATATGTAATTTGTTTAGGCTAGAATTCCTATGTGATTTCAGGCTAGAGAGCCTATATGTTGAATACTAGTCGGGGAGTTAGAATTGTAAAATGAAATTACACCTATAAGGTGTTGTGCACTGAGGACAGTGAAAAATAAGGGGGAGGGGATGTAACATCCCCAGTTCTAATCCTCGGGAATTATAATGTAATTGTATAAATGTTAATTATGTTGGTGAGTCGGTGCATTGGGGCGAAGAGCCCGTATTGAACTAATGTGGTCGGGGGCCGAATTGCATGTTATGAACATTGATTAATTAATAAAAGGAATAATCATTGGTTGTGATACGAAATATATGAAGAACGATGGGGGGCTATGATTCCACAAGAGATAGGGGTCCAAGGGGAAATGATTCATGGGTATTAATCCAACCCACATTCCTGAAATTATTATCTCTATGTATAACCTTTTATTTGTTGATTGATTCTGTGAGAGACCAATCATTAAAATCATGTAATATGGTGGGTGTCAGTGGTCACATCCCATATTTAATGGAGAGAATGGGATGAAGTACAATCATCCTTGAGAAGAGTGTGATTCAAGCAAGCAAGGAAGAAGAGGAAATTGGTATGCATATTTGGGATAGGGTTTTTTACACGCAGTTTTTTGGGGTCAACAAAGAAAGAGTATAGGGATGGGAAGAGGACCATCCATGGTATACTTGAATACAACCATTTTTTGGTTGTGTTTTTATGCTGAGTAGAGGCTTGTGTGCCAGAAAATCAGGCTATAATCCTGTGGTTCTATTTCCTGTGGAGAAAATAAGTCAGAGCCTTCTGAAGGCTATTGTGAGAAAGCATGAAAGAATTGAGAGTTCCTAGAGTCCCCAACTGAGTGATTCCTGGAAAACCGAATGAATTAGTGGCCTTGATAAACGAATGGTACAGGCTAAGGGAATGCGAGCAGTGAAGAGGGTACATTCCTTGGGTTTTGCAGGTTGTGGGGAAAAGAGACAGTTGGAGGTTTGGAACTGTTGTGAGACTATAACCTTGGTTTCGGGTTGCTCTGTGTGGAGAGTGGATATCTAGTGGGGAGGGTATCCTTGTGGACTCATAACATTGGCTCAGGGATGCCTTATTGATGAGAGGAAATTATCAGCAGTGTCTATGGTTGGGAGGTTCATCCTTCGTTTTCATCCAGTTGGTTAATCATTAATAGATAAGTGTTTATGTTATGTCCTTATGTTAATTTCGTTGTGTAAATGGTTTACAGGAATGTTGTGTGTTTGTTGTGTGTTTAAACAGTTGTATTCATGTTTAATATAAGTTGCTAGATGCATTTAGAATTGTGGTATCAGTCAAAGGGTCAAATATGTGTGTGATTTGTGACTGGTTAGCTACAGGAATTTAATTAGCAATAAATCTTAATAATTTGATGAGTTTCTATATGTAATGTTGCTCGGTTGAGCGTTGGGTACGTTACATTATGGTATTAGAGTTGTTAAAGAGAAAATTTTTGTGTGGAATGACTAGCTTTGGTGGTTGGGTACGTTATAGCACTAGGGCACATTGTTTAAAAAGCACACCATTGATAAATGGAAAAATTATTGTTTTTTCATGGAAATCGTCATTTCTTAAATTTGTTCACTTCTCAATGATGTGCAATACATAGTACTTAGAAGGATGTGATTTTCTTAATTCATAAAGCATTGGTTGAATACAAAAATTTGTAAAATACTTCCAATTTCGCAACAACATTGTTATACTTTACTGGTGTGTATATGTATGTGTGACACACCAATGTGTATAAATATTGTTGATGCATCGGTTCGGATTATATTAATATACGCACCAAGATATTATTTTTCTAAATATATATATATATACACACACAAGGAGATTTTGAAAATTCCAAGGGACAAACAAGGGGAAAACCAAGACACATTGGTCAGGATGTCCAAAAAAGTGTAGAAGAAGGTGTTAAAAGAAATGAACAGAATTTTGTCGCAAGATGAGCCATCCCAACTACAATGTGCGTCAGAGGTATGTAATAGGTGCTAACATACAAAGAGGAGCCAACCCATGAATTGATAAACATTGGGTTAAGTATGGGTTGTGAGTATATGTTGAAGAGTGAAAGTTTAATTGAACAATTTGTAAGTAGCTATGTTGTTTAATTTCCCTTGTTTTATAATTAATGAAAAAACAAGAAAAATTTATATTGATTATATCAACTATGTTGTCATGTCACAATAAACATGTAGGAAACAAAGTATGGAATGCAGACATCAGAGGAGATTTCGAGAGAATTCATGAAGCATGGCTTCGAAAGAATGTGTATTGTTTATGAAAGACTTGGTGTTAAGGTATGTTTTTTTATTTACACAATCATGTGTGTGTGTGTGTGTGTGTGTGTATTTATATATATGATGAAGGGGGAAACCATAAAAGAACAAATTGATCAAGAAAACATTATGTTAAAAAGAAAAAGTATAATATCACCTACGAATGATGAATAAATGAGGCATGCACATAGCTCGATCAATGTCAACAGTTCAACTGATGAATGACAATCAACGTAATTGAATGTTACTACAAGTTGTATGTTTTGGAATATTTGACTCTGAAAATCAGGGATTTTGTTTATTGTACTCGACATATTGTCCCAATTGCAAGAGAACATGTTACTGATAAGTGTAACAATTACAAATTGGTTGCAATTTGATTATTGTAATAAACATTTACGTTGTCCCTTTTTATATGACAACGGGTCTCTTATTCATATATAATAAAATGGGTTTCTTGTTTCATTGCATTGACGAATGTTGTAAAATGTTGTTCCTGAATAACTAATCCGTGGATGATTTACATTATTACAGATAATGTTAGGGTCCTAACCCGCACATAGGTAGAACAATATATTTGGATGTAATAAAGGTCAATATTAATAAGGCCTTTCAATAAAATAGAATAAGGTGGATGTAAGAAGACCTAATAGAAGCTTCCGCTTCTAGATGGATCTTCCTCTAGATGCTTCTTTTTAGTATAAATAGGAGTCGAGGGTATGAGAACCCTAACTTGAATATTATTGTAATAGAGCTCTGTTGAAATGGAGGTTGCCCCCTCGAAGAGGCCCGTGAACATTTCTTTCAGATTCAAAGTGTTATTTCTGTTATTATTCTCTTATCATTCCAGTGTTGTTATGGTGAATGTTCTTGTTATATTGTTGTTATTTTGTCATTCTAGCATTTTATTTATGTTCTACATACATTTTATATCTGGTATATTATAGATAACATAGGTATAATTGATTGGATAATGCATTAATGCAATCATTATATCAAAATGCAATAACATAAATATAAAACAAATATTATTTTAAAAAAATATTTATTTTGAAATAATTAATTGAAATTTTGTAAAAAACAATTAATTAAAATATATACATATCAATGCATTGTATTCTTTTGAACTCTTTAGATAGTGTGTGCCATAATATAGACATCATTGTGTTTTGAGGACTCGAATGCACTGGTACATATTCATTATAATAACGCACAGGTATGTACTATTGAGAAAATGCATTGTTTTGTAAATGATATAACGTACAATAATATTTATCATTTCAAAATTGTACGATGCTCATGTTTGAAATATTAACCAGGACACTAAAACAAATGTCATACCAATGTGTTACGTTTATTATATGCATTGGGAATCTAATTATTATTTATGCACCGGTGCCTTTACTACATTATACACATTGGTGCATACTAAAAATAATGGTGTTGACATATTGGTACATACTAATTACAGAATCATCGAGGAGCATGCTATATTAAACACACCAGGTCTCAGGATAACATGATCGCACCGAGGCTAACTACAAATTAATTACATTGGGACTAACTAATCCTAAAGCGAATCAGCACTAACTATAACTTAATCGTACTAGGGTGGACAAATCCTAAAGTGCATCGAGGTGGACAAATCCTAAAGTGCACTGAGGAAGACAAATCCTAAAGCACACTGGTGTATCATAAGAAAACAACGTGGGACTAGTGTGTAGTAATTATAAGAGCATCGGTGCTCTACATACGACAAAAAAAGTGGAACCAGTGCGTAATAGTTATAAATGCACCAGGGCATTTTTTATTATACTAAGATCTGGGGCATTTTTATTATATTAATGTACCAGTGCACTTTATTATATTAACATATCGATGCAAGTTTTTCAATACCACACCGATGCGTTTTGACAAGAAAAGTACTAAGAAAAAAACCTTCGCCCGCCAAATTTTTTTTAGATATATAAAACATCCGCCAAAACCTTTGCAACCAATAGAGGAGGTTGTAGTGGAGATTTTTTTGAAATTTTTTCCAAATTTTGTTAAACTAAAAACCTCCGCTAAAAGTTGTTCTTCTTGTAGTGTTTTAAAGGTAGTAAAAAAATTTCCAAGATCCATCACAAAGGAGATGAATGAGTCCCTTCAGGTGAACATTCTGGAGGGGGAAATCCTAGCCATGTTGGAAGCATTCCAAAAAAGTAAGATTCCAAGTCCAAATGGACTTTCAGTTGAGTTTTTCCTTGGCTTCTATGATCTTATAAAAGAATATTTACTCAAGGTGGTGCAAGAATCGCAAAAATATGGAAAAAACCTTGGCTCCTTCAATAAGACTTTCTTGGCTTTGATCCCCTCAAAAAAGGACACGTCCTCTTTTGAGGATTTCATACTTATATGCTATTGTAACTAGATTTACAAGATAATATCTAAGATAATAGAAAATCAGCTCAAATTGATCTTAAGTGATCTTATTTTTTAGGAACAATTTAGGTTTCTAATTTGTATTATGCTGAGAACGAAATGAGACAAAACAAAAATATATAAGAGAACACATAAATATAGTGAAACCCAACTTCTATTAATGAATAAGAGAGAAAAACATTGTAGAACATAAACTGACAGAATGGAGTAGCTTATCTCTGGAAAAAAAAGAGATGTTGGTTACGCTTCATTCATAACAAGCTTTACATCACACTCCATTGCCTCCTTAAAGGGCCTCCTTCAACTCAATTATATATGAGAGAGTGAGAGGATAACAATTCCCATGATGCATGTGGGATAAATTAATCTAAGTTTATAAAATGCCATAGGCATTTAAAACACTAGGACTTCTCTGGTGGTCACCCATTCTAGTACTACTCTAGCCTGAGTGTGCTTAACTATGGAGTTCTAATGGGATTCGGTGCATTAATGCTATGTTGTAGGCATGTACATAATATCAATACATGATGTTTGTAAATAACAAATGAAGATGGTATTGCATTCCATTCCCCATCAAAAGGGTGAATATCATGGTTTATTAAAACCATAGGCTCAAAATGTTGATTCAGTGGAAAAGGTGGTTGTCCACCAAGATCCACCTAGATCATTCCTCCCCCCTTAGGAAGAAATGGTCCCCATTGCGTCAAGTTCCCTCAGGAGGTGGGGAAACTTCTTCTGAATATGAACCTTGGTGATTCACTTTCCTTGTTGAAGTATATTTCCTTCTTGTACTTTGCATATGGAAGGATTTCATGAACTTTTTGGAGGTGTTGGATCTGTTCAACAGATATGGCTACACGATCTACCTTGTTCTGAGATGCAGCAAGAAGAGCTATATCAATGGGGTCTAACGGTTGGAACCCCAAGCACACCTGAAATGGGTTGTGGCCAATAAAGTTATGTTGAACATGTAGAAGACTCTCATTCTCTTCATGCTCCTCTATAATATAATTGAACTACTTCTTTTGGATAGAAACGTCTTGGGCCAAGGCTATAGTGGTCACAGTGACCTCCTATTCATCGTCTAAATGGATCATGAAGAGGGGGAACTTTTTGGTCTGAGAGATTACTTTGTGGTATTATTTTTCCAAGATCAATGAAGTGACAATAGTCAGAGCTACCTCTAGTACCTTGTAGAGCTGACCTCCTAGAGTAACAATGACACTGTGGGGCTACGACTCATAGATAGGATTACATTTCCACATATATGGTTTTCCTAAAATAACATCACATACTTCAAGTGGGGAAACATCACACACTGCCTCATCCTTGTAGGGATTGATGCCATAGGATAGGAGGCACTATTGGCTAACATGAATGTCTCTTCCCTGGGTGATCCAGATGGATATCGATGGCCACCCACCTTTTCCAACTGGTTCAAAACAGTTTTCTGACAATTTTGGCAATTTACTATTTTTAGCAGTTTTAACTTCTGGGACCATTTTGAGGGCCTAAATGAAGGTTTTTCGGGATCAATATCCTCAATTATATTCAAAGGCATGACTGAGCCCCTTAAATGAATCTTCTTGATGATACCTTTCCAACGGGCTATCACACGCCTAAAACGGAGATCGTATGCAAAAGTTACGACCCTGGGAAGTTGATGTACTAACTTACCCAAACGGGGCCCACATGACTTTTGGCGCTTCATCTCCTAGGGTTAGATTTTTGGATGTCTAGGATTTTTGGCATTATTTCTTATTGTAAAAAGGCCTTCAGAGCCTCATCATAACCTTCTTATTGCGAATTCGCGCTACCGTCACATCTCTTCTCAGAGATAAGACGCCACCATTCCAGCAAGCTTGTTTTTGCTGCATTTTTTAGTTTCAGCTTATTTTGTTATTGAATAGAAAACCAGTTTTACTGTATCTCTATTATTTTGCGTTAAGAAACTATTAATAATTTGTATTCATTTATTTCTACTCATAAAATCTGGATCAGTGGTATCAAAGCGGTCTGCTCCTTGTCGTCTTAATGCATGTCCCCAACGAGGTCAGAGTACAAAGAGTTGGTTCTCGAGCTTGTTTCTCTTGAGGACAGAAGCTCTCGCACACCCAAGCGACCTTCCATGGTAGGAGAAAATAAAGATGATGGTACATGAGATCCTTCCAAACTATTGATTGAGGAATCCCTCATGCAACAGAGGAATGAGATGATGGATAGTTTCACGCAAATCCTTCGGCGGCTACCAACAGGTGACACATCTTCTTCGAACGGAGGCGTCGCCCCCTTCAAGGTACAAATAAACTTCGATATTCCTATATTTGAAGGTCAGATAGACGCAGATGTTGTAGACAAGTGGTTGAATCTACTAGAAGGGTATTTTTATGTCCATAACTTTTCGAATAGAGAAAAGATTACTTTTGCGCTCCTCAAAGCCGTTCCCCATGTCAAAGATTGGTGGAAAAATTTCTGTGAGCAAAAGGAAATAGAGGAAACATCATTATTTTCAATCACGGCCACTTGGGAATCCTTCAGGGATTCTATTAAGGAACAATACTACCCTGTCAGAAGTTATGACGACCTGTATACCAAATGGACCACACTGTGGCAAGAAAGAGACCAAGCAGTGCCAAATTTCACAAATATCTTCCATACCTTGCGCACCAAGTTGGGTATCAAATATTCAGAGCAACATCTGGTGCTCAAATATCACGGTGCTCTGCATAGATACATCCAGACCGAAATGGAATTTCTGGACATCTCATCCTTGGGCGTGGCCTACCGATATGTCGTCAAAATCGAGCAGAAGCTAAAACAAAAGACGCGGCAATTTGGGCCTGGGAACCCCTCACAACAAAAGCAAGGAAAGAGTGGCCCCAACCCATCAAGCAAAGGACAGAGAAAATATGGATACTATCAGGACAACCAATCCAAGCTACAAGCAAAGAAGGACACCAGAAAGACAAAGAAAGATACCGGGAAGTGGTGCGACTTCCATAAGAACCCTTGGCATAACACTGCTAACGGTCGCTCAAAGCAGTCGCTGGTGGCTGAAGTGAAATCCTCTTAATCAGATGTGGATTCTGACTCTGAGCCAGAACCAGAAAGGGGAAGACAGATCATTGACGTGGAACCCAGTGCCACCATTGCTACCACCGAGATCCAACCTGGTGAACCAAACGAGACAGAAGAAGGAGAGCACCTCTTTCATTCACATATGTGGGTAAAAGGCACCCCGTTGCACTTCATCGTTGATAGCGGTAGCCAGAAGAACCTCATCTCAGTAGAGGTTGTCAAGCGGTTGTCCCTGCCAACAACGTCGCACCCATAACCCTACACCATTAGATGGATTTGCCAAGAAAGTGATCTCTGCGTTATCCAACAGTGTCAATTTTCGCACGGCATAAAACTCTTCAAAGACGAGGTATTGTGTGATGTTGATCCTCTCGAAGTTTGTGATGTTCTTTTGGGCCAACCTTATTTATGGAAATGTCATGTTTTATATGAGTCTAGGCCTCGTAGTGTTATTATTACTTTGAACAGGAAATTGTACAGGATACCCAAGGCAATCCCACCTAGTTTTATTTCCTTGATCTCTGCTAATCAATGCAGGAAGGTCATCTCTCAGACTGGGAAGTTTGTCTTCTTCGTGATTCGTTCTCAGAATAAGTGAAAGATCACAGCCACATCCAGGGTCTCTGTGGCCGACCTCTCCACACAGTAGAAGCAATTAGATAAGATCATGGAATAATACTCAAATATCTTATCCTCACCTATAGGAGTACCTCTGCACTACCAGGTCAAGCACCCCATTGCTCTGACCCCTGACGCATCGCTTCCCAATGGGCCAGTCTATCATCGCTCTTTGTTAGAGAATGAGGAGATCAAGCGACAGATCCAAGAACTTCTCCACAAGGGGAACATCTGCCCCATCTCATCACCTTGTGGGAGCCCAATCGTGCTGGTATAGAAGAAAGATGGAACCTAGCGACTCTGTATTGATTACCGGGCTCTGAATAAAATCAAGGTCAGAAACCGATACCTAATTCCCCGAATCGATGACCTCCTTGATCAACTCACA
>SNQJ01S0016890.1:71732-96895 GCA_010110895.2 Picea sitchensis
GCTGCATTTTACAGTTTCAGCTTATTTCGTTATTGAATAGAAAACCGGTTTTACTATATCTATGTTATTTTGTGTTAATCCCCTATTAATAATTTGTATTCATTTCATTCTGCTCATAAAATCCGGATCACCGGGTCAACCATCCGATGGTGTATGGTCGGGGGTGTGGCATCATTGGCAACTTCAATATGTTGACATCCTCAACTGAGATCATATTCTTCTAACTCCCACTATCAATAATGAAATGCAGTGGATTCCCCTTTACCCACATCTATGAGTGGAAGAGGCATTCCCCCTCCTCAATCTCTTCTGGTTCTTCTAGTTGTATTGTTATGATCATGATGGTAGCAATGGGTTCTGCATCGATGATATGTTTCCCTTTATTGTGCTTTGAATCAGAGTCCAATTCAGGTTCTGATTCTTTTTCTTTGAGCTTGGCCACCAATGATTGTCTTGAGCTACATTCATCAGTGTTGTGCCAGGGGATTTTTTGGAACTCACACCACTTTCCAGTGTCTTTCTTAAACTTCCTATTACCCTTCTTTGACTACGTCTTGGACTAGATCTCTTGAGTTTGACCTTCCTTGTTATGTCCTTCATTTTGTGAGTTAGGGTTTCCTTTACCATGATTTTTTTGTGGTGAATTTTCAAACCCAAACTCTTTCTTACTCTATTGCTTGAATTTATTCTCAATTTTGACTGCATATCGATAAGCAGCTCCCAGTGAGAGGATGTCCAAGAAATCCATCTATGTTTGGATGTACATGTGCAAACCACTGTGATACTTCAAAACCAGGTGCCACTCAGAGTCTTTGATACCCAGCTTTGAGCACAAGTTATGAAAGATACTAGTGTACTCTGGCATCATCTTATCTCTTTTCTGACACAAAGTTGTCCATCTTATGTATTGGTCATCATAGTTTATGATAGGGTAGAACTCCTCCTTTAGGGCATCTACAAAGATCGTCCAAGAGGGTTCTCTCTTGAATAGTGTAGATTCATTTGTGGTGTACCTCTCCCAATAACCTTCCCACCAAGCTCTGATATGGGGAAGGGGTTTAAGGAGCATGAAGGGATTGATTTAGTGGAAAAGGTGGTTGGCCATCGAGATCCACCTGGATCAGTTTCTTTTTAAAAGACAGATACATGATGTTGTCTCCTTGGCCCAAGAGGCTCTTCACACCATCAAGACCAAAAAACTTTCATCCTTTGTCTTGATAGTCAATTTATCAAAGGCATACGACAAAGTCAACTAGGCATTCTTGAGGCTTTCCTTGATTCAGATAGGAATGAATTTGTAGATTGTTAATTGGATTATGAGCTATATTGAATATGTGTCCTTTGTAGTTTTAATAAATGGATCTCCATCATATTTTTTCAGAACGTCCATGGGGATGAGATAGGGATGTCCCTTGTCTCCATTCCTTTTTCTTATCATGGCAGTGGGGCTTAGCAAACTTATTCAAAATGAAAAGAGGAATGGACTTCTTAAAGGAATTAAAATTGCTCCTTATAACTCATCTATTATTTGTTTATGACATAATGATATTTGGTTCATGCAAGGTGCAAGAGTTTAAAATGATGAATTCCATCCTAGATTTGTATTGCATCACTATAGGAATGCAAATTAATATGGACAAGTCTAATATGTTGGCATTCACCCTTGAGAATGATATCCTAGAACAGTTGGAGGTTTGGCCTCCTTTAAAGAATAAAAACATTGATGAGGGAATGAAGTATCATGGTTTTGATCTAAAGCCATGTGGTTAGAGGATGGAGAATTGGCTATGGCTTCCCAGAAAAATTCAAACAAGAGTGACTAATTGGGATTTTTGTCTGCTCTCGAGAGGAGGTCGTCTGGTGATGATGAACTCGGTGCTCAATAAAATTCTCGTATATTGGGCTTCCATTGATAAGATCCCTAAAGGCATACTCTCCAAGATCAGGAAAATTTGTTTCCAATTTATATGGTCAAGAAAAAAGGAGTTGATAGGAATTCCCTTAATCAGATGGTCACGGATTGCAATGCCTCAACCATATGGTGGATGGGGAGTAAAAAATATCTACTAATTCAGTAAGGAACTAGTTGCAAATATTTTATGGAGACTACTCACAATTCTCTACTTTGGGGTCGGGTGATGGTGGAAAAATACTTTCCTAGAAGATCGATAGTGGAATGGTTTCGCAACCCAACTAAGTCAGTGGTAAATTGCTTAATTGATTGGAAATCTATGGTGGAAGCCTTTCCTCTTGGTGGAGACTAGACAACTTGGAAAATAGGAAATGGAAAATTTGTCTGAATTGGGGAAGACCCATGGGAAGGGGCTTCCAATTCATTCAAATTATTTGATGAGTTGATCTTTGACCTTCACAATTTAGGAATATATTCAATTTGGGATGAAAAAAAGGAAAACAAAGATGAGGTTGGGTGCACTTCATGGAAATATCAGGTTGACCTAGGGCTGGAGGAGGAAAAAGCGAATGAGAATATTTTGTAGAATTATTAAAATCAAATTTTATTTTCTTAAAGGAATATAATACTAACACTTTTTTCTCGGAGAAAAATCCTTTAAAATGAATGTAAACAGTAAAACTAGGGTATTTCTAGAAAAAGTGGCTTTTCAAGAACTAGTCAGGTGGTGGTGGTTGGATATCTAGAAATTAAACGCCCCTTTCAAAGTTACCTTAGTCTATTGGCTTCCTTTGAATAAAAATATCCTAATGTGGGATGTGGGATTAAAGTGTGGATGGATGGGCCCTAGTAGATGTTCCCTCTACAAATCGGAAGAGGAAACATCATCCCACATGTTCTCTCATTGTCAATCCACTCATGAAGTCTGGAGAGAAGTTTTTGCATTACCTAAAATAATCTTTCAATTGGTAGGAATTTCCTTGGAAGACTGGTTCTTTTATTGGAAAAAATTGCAGAGTGCCAAGGCCTTTGGATCTGGTCCAGGATTTTATGTCTATTTTATTTGGTGGGAAATAAACATGTCCATTTTTCATAATCAAGACACACATGCGAAGGTGGTTGTAGGGCTTATTTTCAAATTTTCCTCTGAGTTAAAAAAATAAAAAGAATAAAAAATATTAAAAAAATGAAAGTAAGACATCGTGCCATGCTTGAGCTGAAAGAAGGAATATTGTGGGGTTTTTTTTATGGGATCATCCAAGGCCACCCTTCGTTGTGCAGTATTGGTGTCATTCTTTTCATATCCAAGGAGCACTTCTTTAAAATACACTACGCTCCAGGTAGAGGGATGAATATGAAGGTTGAATTATTTGTTATGTGGACCATGTTGTTTTATTCTAACACATTGAATTTGAGTAAAGTACAGGTCTTTGGTGACTCCAAGGTAGCAATTGACTAGGAAAACAACAAAGTGAAAATTCAATTGGTGAAGCTACAACCCCTCTTAAATCATATCTGCAATACCATGGATGAGTTTGAATGGTCCTCTTTCACACACGTCTACAGGGAACCCAATGTGATTGCAGATGGTTTATCAAAGGATGTGTTGGAATTGGATCTTGACTCTTTCATTTCGCAAGAATTTTTTGAGAGTCAATTGTGTGATGAAAAATATTTCCTTCTGTTGGGGGTGATTAGAGGCAAAGTATGGAGGGAGTTCTTTTATTTTTTTTTGTGGATTTTTGGACAAAATTGTTTGTATATAGATAATTTGGGATTCAAAGGGTATGTATGGGTTAAACAAAAAAGAAGTGTTGTAGAGAGACATTTTGTTTCTTGGACTGCAAATGATAGTCCTCTAGAGGACCGCAATATGTATACTTATTTTAATATGAACATAAGTTTTTTTCTTTCCTGAAAAAAAAAATGTTGTAGGTATATCAAAGTGATTCAGTTACATAGAATTTAACAAGAAAGTGTTGAAGGAACGTGTTGAGAGATCACCTTACGGAGGCTTTTACTAGCAAAGACTACACAACTCATACAATCAATACCGATTCTCTAATATCACTCCACACTGCAGTCCAACAAGAATGAAACATTTGGGGAATCAAATAGCTAAGAAAGACACACATCATAATCCTTGCTAAATCAATTACCAACTAATCTGCTTCCAATAAAATGTCAATTTACTATTGTTTTTTTATATTTGTTAACCATATAACTTATGTGAGAATCACCAATCAAAATAAAATTCCAGATAATAAAAACACTCAAAACAATAACTTCTACAAAAATCTAAGGTGTCTTCATTCCCTTAAGTTTAGACATGGACTAACTATTTCCCGTATCATTTTATTTATTAACTACTACATGATACAAGGTTGGCACTGTTTTTAATTATTATATAGTGGTAGACAAAAATATTTCTGAACATGATGACCCCAATGAATAATCCACTTAAAATTAAATCAGTCCCTCTTATGATGGAATGATTTGCCAATTAATTATAATGAAGAACATATTCCTTCCCTCCGTGGTGTTGGTCTTTTCCACAACCATTATTGGCTTACTAACTTGTATAGGAGACCACTCGTACTTTGTCAAACCACCACCATGTTTTTCTTTTGAGAGGTTTGAGAATTTGTAAAAGTACGATCCATTACTCTCTCCATATATTAAAAAATCTCTTACTAAATATTAGTTAGTTAGAAGATTCCTGACGACGGATAACGGATAACGTTTTATTTAATTTAAAATGTTAAATTAAATTAATAGAGAATTCCTAACCCAGCACAACTTTTTTAAGTTTAGAATGTTCAATTAAATTAACGGAGCGGGGTTAGGGGTTTAAATTTTTTAAATTAATTTTATGTTATTATAGAGAGTTTTAATAATATAAATAATAATATTATGTTTAGGTTTTTTAACAATTTTGCTATGTTGCAAAAGTTTTCAGAACTTGGGAATGTTGGAGCAAATGATTGTAATGATAGGGTATTGATTATTAAAAAATTTGTATATATACAACTATACAATGAGTAATATTAAGTTTTTTTATTTAATTTTTTTTTTAAATAATATTTACTGTAGTTTAAACTTTGTTTTATAGTGATATTTTATATTGAAAATGTTTCAAGTTTATACAATTTTGTATATTTTTAATAGAGGATATTTGATTTCTAATATTTTATAAAATGATTAGTGTAAATACTCAATTAAATGAAATTAAATGAGTTATTTTAAGTTGTCACGAAATCAATTTTTAACTTAAAATTAATTAAAAATTATTTTGAATTTGATAATATAACAGATATTATATATTATATGTTAATATTTTGCAATTATATTATAATGGAGGTATTTGAGATTATTAATCTTATTTTTACATTAAGATAACAATTTAATTAATTTAAATTATAATTTTAATAAAAATTGTTTTATCACATTTTTATGATTGCAAATGAAAAAAATCAAATTCTTAAAACGTTTAACATTTTTCGTTTACAAAATTAGATATCTTGTTCAAAATCATTACCTTTACACGTACCTATTTTCTTATATGCAAAACTGTAATTAAAAACGGGAGATTGAAGCTCAAACGCTATTGTAATTTATCTAAAGAAAGATAAAATTATATTTTAAATGTTAACTTTTTTAAATTTAAAAAAATATATATTTAATATTTTTAAATTAATAAATTATATATTAAAATAGATATAGTTTAAATTTTTCTAAGTTTTTTATCTTTTATCTTTTCCAATTACGTGATGCTTTTGTTTGAAATCCTACAAAAGTTCAGAACGATGGATAGAATTGCATATTCCAATTTTTATTGAATGTTTGTGTATTCTTCTCAGCGTAGACGTTTGTCTGTCTGAGCTTGGCCTTTTTTTTAATGCGTTTTTGTCTCTTTTGTTGCTCATAATTATGACTATAAAATTGCTATTATGCACCAATTTAAACATTGTAAAATTAATTACAATTCGACTAATAATTAATTTATCAGATTACACTGGACCAATAAAAATAAATAAAAACATATAATATTTAAACTATATTTTAAAAATAAATAAAAACATATAACATTTAAATTATATTTTAAAAATAAATTCAAACGATATTTATATATTATTTTTAAATATTTTATTAATAATAATATTAATTTTTTTATAAAATTATATAAATTAGTTAGCAAAAATTTATCAAAATATATATATATAACGAGCACATTTACATTAAAAAAATTATAATTATTAAAAATTTAAAATATAAATTAAAATTAAAATTTTAATATTTTATGATATATTTTAAAATACAATTAATAAATTTCAAATATAATTTATTTATATTATGCAGTGGAAAACATGAATGAAGATAATTAATTATTTTTCATGTTATGATTTTTTATTTTTTATATTTGAATTATTTGATAAAAAAAATTATAATTATTAAAAATTAAAATTTTTTATTTTGATACTTTATGATATATTTTGAAATACTTATGACAATTAATAAAGTTAGTTATATATATATATATATAACAGGGTCTCAATCAAGGATGAGGTTTGTCGTATGAGTATTTTATTAAAACCCTCTCAAAACAATTAAATTGACAATATTTTTTAATCCGTGTAAGTTAATCTTTTATTATTAATAATTAAAACTCCGCTATTTAAAATTATTTGTTAATTCCCATTAAATTGGAGTAAATTATTTTATATATCAAAGTGTGGAGATGTACACTAAACCACTGAGCTATTGCCCTGTCACTAGGGAAACCACACCATCAACAATAGAGAAGACTCTATGTCCATGTTGTTTGCACCATGTCCTTTAATAAAAACAAACTTGCATAAATATGAAAGAGTTCTATCTATTATGATACTGTCATCCCTCACACTGTAGAAAAAACTTCTTAAAAATCTCAAAATCAAATGCAATCTATCAAACTAAGTGGGAGAGAGGTCACTTGCCCCCTCTTGGAGCTCTTGGTCCTGTGGCTGAGAAGCAACACCCTGCTAGTTTGCTATGAGGTGGCTTGAGCATCCAAGCGAGCACGAATGTCCCATAGTTGGTGACGCATCTCGTTCAATTGCTCCTGCATTTCCTCATGATCATCATCACTGTCTGAGAGAATTTTTCCCAGGAAAGTCTTTATATGGAAATAAAGGTCAATAGTTTTGAGATATTTTGTATATCTTGTTCTAGAGCTACCCAAGTCAGGAACCCAACTGCCAATCTTCGCGTCCACTTCCCTAGTGGTGGAGGGTAGCATGCTCCTGGCAAACTGTTGCCTCCATTGTAGTTGATTCCTCCTGCATGCGAGGAGGGATTTCCTCTCTGAAATCTCTAGCAACTTCCTGGGTCGAAAGTATGACCCTCGAGCTGGGAGGCTCCAAGCTAATATTACTAGAAGAAGAGGGATCTAGGGGGCGATGACGGCCTCAACAGTAACCTTGATAATATCCTTGAGCAAGTAGCATGGTCACAAATAAACATAATGAAGAAGGCATCCCATGCACTGGAGTTATTAGCATTAACATTGTTCATTTCCATTGTAGAGTCAAGGTATAGGAGGATCAATTTGAATGAATAGCCCCATATCCTCCATAAGTTATCACACAACCCGGCATTAACTCTGATCATCACAGTTATACGTCCATGAGGGGTGGTTTGACACGACGTTGGCCACATTATCAACCAACACATTTCTCGGAGGAGCTCTCGTATCCTCCTGGCACGTCCTTATCACCCCATTATGGGTGTTAATAATCCAAATTTATATCAATATTAATAATAATCTATTTTTAAGGTCACGACCAAGCCAAACACCAAATTGGTGTATGAGACCCCCTTGTTTGTGGGACAAGGGACCCCTAGTGTATGAGAGCCCCTTGTTTGTGGGACAAGGGACCGCATCCATGCAATGATTTGACTGCTAAAGTCTATGGAGGTGTACATACCCTACCCCCCTCTAGATTTGAATATGTGACCTCCAAGGAAGAAACACATGTTCTTAACCATTAGACCCACTCATGTTGTACAAATTTCCAAAATTCTAATTACATAATAAAAACTTGACGAGACAAGACATCTTTTGAAATTACAACACAACATATTCATCAACTTTGTTTCAAAGATTTTTTCCATCTATTTCCAACTTCTTTTAAAATTACAATGCAACATATTCATCAACCCTTTTCAATGATTTTTCTATTAGATTTTTACATTTGATAATTAATTTAATTACACATTTTCAAACATCCTTTCAACACTTATAATATTGATTTAGACCATCTTTTTAATTGATAACAACATATTTAGAAATCACATATGAATTGTAAAATGTTATTATACCTGTCGCGGGCATGTATATAGCATTCGATTGATGGCAGAATCTTGTTATATTAGTGTACACTTTTTTTTTCCATGAAAAAATTCCCTCAAATTTATAATGGGTATAAATTCATTTACACAATATAGTCTCGGCAGGAGAGAAGATGTTGACCAGACAAAATAAAAACCTGCCCCAAAGTAACGAGAGACACTCAGAATTGAAGTCACCCCTTCAAATGAGTCGCCTCTACCAAATGAAGGAGGATAAAAAAAAAACAGTCCAAATACAAAAACCTGTCCCAAAGTAACGAGACAAACCAGTATTGAAGTCGCCCCTTCAAAAGAGTCGCCTCTTCCAAATGAAGGAGGATTAAAACTGTGAGCTTTAAACCGAGAGGAGAGTAATGCATGAACTCCCAGCCGGTGGAAAAAGCAGGAACAAGAAAGCTAAGAAAAACAAGCTGAAAAATACATCAAAACTTGAAATGAGCCATTTATCCTTCGAAGAGATTAAAAAAGGAAATTGGGCTCTCTACTCCTTTATCGCAATGATAGACAGAGAGCCTACCAACCACTCCACTTAGTGCCCTCTTAGAAAGTGCATCCGCAGCCGAATTATGTATCCTGGGAATATGGCGGAAAAGAATGTCGAAGAAGTTGTTTGTTAACTTCAACGTATCTTGTTTCCATCCTTCTAAGTGGACAGAATGGAGCTTACTGTTTTGATTAATCCAATCTATTATAAGTTTCGAGTCTCCCAAACCAAGAATGTGGTTTAAAGACCAAAACTTGGCAAGGGAAAGTGAAACCCATAAGCCCAAGAGCTCGGCTCTGTTGTTAGTTCCCGCTCCACAATTTAGAAACCAGTTTGTCATCCTTGACTGGTGTGACTTGAAAGTGCCTCCTGCCCCACAACAGAGGTCGTTGGATTGCGCAGCACCATCAAAACAAACAAGTGTAGTGCCATCCGTCAGCTGAAAATCACAAACATTGTTTTGAAGCAACTTTAAGGAGGTCGGCTGCCAATGGAAATTGGAAAGAATTATGTGGAGAACCGTTTGACAGGATGGAGGCCGACCCTCAAAAATAGCTTGATTCCTCTCTATCCAGATCCACCAGCAAACGAGTGCAGCCAATGAAATAGGAGCCGATTTGTTCTTTTGCCAAGCAGCAAAACACTCGGAGACGGAGTCGCCCTTCTAGATGTAAGATAGAGACAAATGTTGTAGCAAGCACGTCCAAATAAAGACAGTGAAGTGGCAATGGATCAGGAGGTGATTTATATCTTCCGTGGCTAAAGTGCACAGGGGGCAGCGGTCGGGGCCCTGCCAGCCTCTTTTTTGGAGCACCTCCCAGGTGAGGGGTCTCTCCTTAATACACAGCCAAACAAAAAATTTAATCTTAAGCGGAATGGACCATTTCCAGATGGAAAGAAGCCACGGGATCTCTTCACTACAGTCAACGGTTTGATGGAGAGCCTCATAGGCGTTTCTCACAGTCAATAAGCCCGATCCATCACCCCCGTCCCACAGTAGAGTGTCAGGAAGGTCATTGAGCGAGATCCCGGCCGCTTTCAAAGCATTAGTGTAAGTATCCCATTCCCTTGCAATCGGTTGTGGAAGTTGGAGATCGCTACTAGATATCCAGAGGTCCGGGAGAAAACCAATGTTTGCTGTCACTTTAACCTGAGCCAGACACCTGAGGCTTGAAAGAGCGAGCTGAGATCTAAGCGAGGGCGAGAGGATGGAGAGGTTCTCCAAACCTAGGATCTTATCCCTTCCGAGTAAGATCTCGGAACCTGTACCGGGCTTCCAACGAAGCCAGTGAAGAACCACTGGAGAGGCGGAGATCATTCCCTTCCAAAAGGGGGAAGCCCGTTTCATCTCAAGAGAGGGCCTTCTCAACCAATGAAGGAGAGGAAGGGAGCCAAGGTACTTATCAATAATGACATGATGCCAAATGTTGTTATGGTTAACCGCTCTCCAGAAAGAGCAGGCCAGAAGAGCCGAGTTGAAAGATGACAGGTTCTTTAGCCCCCTGCCTTTCGGGGTCTAAAAAGGGACTGCAATTTACAAAGGTGAAAACGGTGGTTGTCAACACGATCATTCCAAAGGAAGTTGCAAGAAAGCCTTCGAAATAAAATAATAATTTTATTAGGAATACGCTCAAGAGTCATCCAGTAGACAGTCGGCCCCTCAAGCACAGATTTGACTAAGATGTAACACCCACCCAGGGACAGCCACTTGTTGCACCAAAAACCTATCTTCCTTTCGAAGATAGCCACGAGCCAGCTCCAATCAGTAGGGGTGGAGGCTCTCGGCTTCAGCCTATAACCCAGGTAGCTGAAACCATCTTTCAAATCATGAAAAGTGAAAGGGATGGAGCCTTTGAGAAGCAAGAGCTCTGCATCAGAAACTCCCCAATAATGGACCGAGGATTTTAAGGGGTTGATGGACAGTCCCGTAACTGTGCAGAATACTTGTAAAACATCCAGAATAACAAGCCATTCTGCAAGCTCAGCTTTTGACAAAAGGAGAATATCGTCGACGAACATGAGATGAAAAATCTTAATGAGTCTAGAAATCTTTAAACCAGTGATCTTGTGTTCGGCGATGGATTTTGAAAGGAGTAGGCTGAGACTTTCCATAATAAGAATGAAGAGGTAAGGGGAAAGTGGGCATCCCTGTCGGAGCCCCCTTTCACTGTTGAAGAAATTAGTCGCCTCCCCATTAATCAGCACCACAAAATTTGCACTCGTGACGCATGCCAGAATCCAATCAGTGAACTTGTCACCAAAACCCGTTGCATGTAGGATTAGTCTCAAGTAATCCCAGTCGATACAGTCAAAGGCCTTTTTGAGATCAATTTTCATGATTAAGGCCTTTAAATTTTTATGTTTTATAGAGTGGATGCACTCATGAGCCGTACCGATGGCATCTTGTATTCTCCTTCCTTTTAGAAACCCGAGTTGTTCAGCTGAAAGGCTCCTCTCCAAAAATGGTTTCATGCGATTTGCGATGACTTTTGAAACCAATTTGTAAATAAGATTGCACAGGGAAATTGGTCTGTAGTCATTAAAAGAGACAGCGTTGTTTTCTTTGGGGATCAAAACCAAAAAGGTGGAGTTAATGTTTCTGGAAATCTTGCCTTTGATGCGTATGTCTTCGACCATCTGAAGGAGATCTGGTCCAACAAGTTCAAAGAAGTGGGAGAAGAACTCTGACGTCCAGCTGTCTGGCCCTGGACTTCTCTCCGATTTGAAATGAAACAAAATATGCTTTAGCTCCGGGAGGGTGACAGGCTTGAAGAGATCGGAGGCTTCAGAATCTGATACCAATCTTGGGTAAAGACTGGCTGTTGCAACCTTTTCATGAAGTAGATGATTTCCGACTCCTTTGAAGAGCTGCTCGAAAAAGGTGACTGCCTCAGCTTTGATATCCTCTTGGCCCCGGCGCGTCTCATCAGCATCACTTTGGATAGACCAGATTTGTTTTTTGTTCCTGTTGAAACTAGCCAGGTTATGGAAAAATTTAGTATTGGAATCACCCCATTTGAGCCAGGTCGCTCGGCTGCGAAGTCTCCATGTCTTTTCCTCTTCTCTCAAAATGTAGCCTCTTCGCTTCTCCAGCTCTTTTAAGGATACGGAGTTTTCTATAGACAGGGCAGCTGCTGTAGATAGATGAATAAGCTTTTTTATCTCTGAATCCAGATTAATTAGTAGAGCCGCCTCCGATTTATTCTTTAGAATGCTCCAGGACTTTGTACGGGCTTTTAACTCCTTTAGTTTCCAATGTAGGCGCAGCTGCGGGTTACATTCAAGATTAAAACGAGGGTCTGTCCAGATCGAATGGACCAGATCAGAATAGTCGGCCGATGATAACCAGTGATGATTGAACTTAAAGGGGGAAGCGATAGGCTGTAGGGGACGATTCATCTTTAAGAGGATGGGGGCATGGTCGGAGAAGTATGGGAAAATACCTGGAGACTTCGCAGCCTAGCGACCTGGCTCAAATGGGGTGATTCCAATACTAAATTTTTCCATAACCTGGCTAGTTTCAACAGGAACAAAACATAAATCTAGTCTATCCAAAGCGATGTTGATGAGACGCGTCGGGGCCAAGAGGATATCAAAGTAGTGTACACTTACAAGAGGCGGCTTCCCCTCCTACTTATTGTTTTCCTCATGTATTGGTTTTCTATGTCAAGGGAAGATGTATTATTTATCCTCCATTGCATTCTTAGTTGCACGTGCAGTTTTTAAAGATTTTTTCAAAGTAGAGTCACAACTTTTCCACCAGATTTGTAATATAATTTTTAAGCACAAATTTTGGATTTGTTTACACAAAATCAACTACAGAGATAATCTCATATCCCTTTCAAATTTTACATATTCATTAAAATCACACTTTCTTATCGCACTTTCTTATAGGGTGGCAATTGTGCGGGAGTCTTTATGAAACCTGAGAAAATAGAATATCTTTCTATGTCTAGATATTTGGGAATGTCTTCGATAACATTGTTAAGGCATATTCCTTGTGGAGAGGTGTTTTTATAGTAAAATAAGAAGGGATAACCATACTTTTAGTTCTATGAGACTTAATGTTGGTAATCTGAGTTGTGATTGATAAGTCTGATTCGAGAAGCAATGCTTTAAATGTTCTCATGTCAAGGATGTTTAATGTCCTCTTCATCTTGGAAGAAGTCTCTTTTTTTCATATCAAGCAGGAACTAAACTCAACATCAAATTATTGGGCTAAGTTCGCTTCATTTTTTAGCTCGGGCACTTCTATAAAAAAAAATGGGGTAAGGGGACACCTCCCTATAGTTTAGTGATTTAACATAAACCAATGCATAATTAATGCCAAGCAACATTTGGGCACATCAATGGATGGATGGCAGAATGATAGGGCTATTCGTTCATTTGAAGTATATGGGAAACAAAGAGGTTAATCAATGTGAAGTGTGTGAACTACGATTGAAATGTGGCAGGAAACCGGTCATGGAAATTCTCGGCTTAATGGTTTTAAGTGTGGAAGTGGGTTTGGACTAGTGCAGTGCATCAATAGGCTTGTGGGTGAGGTTATGGGCCTCTATGGGTGGTCATTTTAGGGTAGCAGATTTAGAAGTTTCTCTTCCCTTGATGTTGGTTTCTCCTTCAACTCTGACCAAAATTCCCCTAGTCTTTAGATTGCTTCTCCCTATGTTAGTTTTTGGTGGAAATTTGTGTGTTTCTATCTTGCATCTTCAGAATAGTTTGCATCTTTTTCTCCTTATCTTTTTCAAAGTCGGAATTGGGAACTTCTGCTTCGAGGTTATCTAGTCTAGGTTTCATGTTTGTGGTTTGGTGCACAATCTTTGTAGGACAGGTATGGGTATCTTTGACATGTCATAAGTTTCGAAAATACTATGAATACATGATGAGATAATGCATGTGAATAGAGGCACATTTCTATGAAGATCCCAAACCTGGAACAGACTAGTGCTACCAACATAGCAAACATTATGAATCTACTTTCATCTCAAATGCAGAGGATCGATGCACCGGAGGATGAATGTCAAATATTTGGTCATTGGTTATCTTGCAGCACCGGGATTCTCCTTCTTTGGCTTCAAACAATCAAGGTACAATGAATTATCAGCATGAAGTTCTGAATAATGAAGATACAGTGGGTAAAGATCTGGTTCCCATGGAAGTTGAAGATGGCTCCTCTCATTTTTTTGAGAGGCACGAAGTTCAGGATAATGTTCCTCCATACTTAGTGTATGTTTTTTAGAGTAGCCTTCTTGTTGGGTGAATATGTCAATCAAACAATTTGTAGAAATGTGTGGAATGCCTTCATGGAAAAGGCTTTAGATTTTGTCATTGTTATCCTAGAACATTATCAGTCCAGGAGTAAGATATTGAATTTTTGTATGACTCTGTTGTTTGTCTTGGCACAACCCTTTTATATTAATACAAATTTATGCTGTGGTTTACAAAAAAATCACACTTCCTTAATGGGAAGCTTTAGGTATCCAAAATCCTCAAAGAAAAGATGAGGAAACTTGTTCACAATTTGGTTTCTCTCATATTAGATAGCTTTTTTCGAGCGTTGTCCATTGAGGACAACTTGCAAAAAAAATCGTGGTCCTCTTCAAGTAACTCATACCATTTTATGAAAAACTATGTTCTCCTCCAATTCTTTGAGTGCATTTGGTGCAGAATCCTCTATTCTAAGTAGAACAGGGTCTTATCTTCCCCATCTAGCATGGAGGCTTCAAAAAAATTCAAGGTTTTTGTAATGATTATTGAATAGATTCTCATATAAGGAGATAGATTTAGTTTACAAGCATCATCACTGACTTTCTTGGTGATCTCAAAAGGTCCATATCTCAAAGTCTTTAAATTCTTGGTTTCCTCTTGTAGGTATCCTTTGTTAAGATAAAGTCACACTCTAACCCCAACACAGAATTTAGGATATGTTTGGTGTTGGTCTTATCGTGTATGAGCTTATACTTCTGTTGACTCTTCTCAAGCTACTCTTGCACCTTCAAATGAACATATATAATATTCTCCATGAACCTATCTACTTTATTTTCCCCCTCATGCATTTCATGTACAACTTCCTTCCATTTTCCATACACAACATAAAAAGGTGTGGGTGGAAGATAACCAAAACAAATCTCAAAGGGAGATTTATAGGCAGAGGAATGAGTTGCCTTATTGATCGAGGAGGATCCATAATGCTTAAAAAATTATTATGAAAATAAATTCATTGCATGGAGCTCGGCGAGATATTTCCAATGTCACGTGAATCGGCCCAAACAGACGTCGTATAAGAAAGTTATGGTCATTTGAATTTTCCAATAAAACAAGTCAGAAGGAAAAATAAGGGTGCCACGTGGCAGGCCCATAGGCTTCCATGTGGTCATACATACAGTTGATAGGGAGATGTCATGATGACATCAACAATCCGACGTGGTAGCACGAGAGGCTGCCACGTGCCACTCAAATTAGGCATTTTTAGGGTCCAGTTGGACCTATCCAGAAGTGACATGTGTCAAGTCGTACGGGTGACGTGGCATGATCGTACAGTACAGTTGGAATGTGACTGGATGTTGACGTGGTAGATCCGTACAGGAATGTGGCAGATGATGTGGCATGATATTCATGTAGGAAATAGGTGGGCCAACTAGAGAATGCCATGTGGCACTCTTTGATTGGCCAATAACGGCTAAAGAGAATAAAGTTCATTGGGTCGAATGGGAATCGAACCCATGATCTCCAAGGGAATATTCCAACTTCTTCATAATATTTTTTCTACCATTGTGCCACATGCATCGGTTGATTAAAACATCCAGTGAAATTATATTCAAAATTGTAACCTATCGGCCCGGGTATATAAGGGGGTTGGGTGGTCGACCTAGCCCTATATAAACCCAATGCTTAGCCTTCATACAACATGGGAATTCATGCCAAGAACTCAATATTGAGTTTTTTTTACATGGGAATGCATGCCAAGAGAGAATTTTCCTCATTTTGTGTGCAAGAGGTTCATATTTTTTATTTGTCTCATTTTGTGTGCTATTGAGTACTTTGAGATAAGTATAGAGTGTTTATACTCATTTTTTTCAAAATTCTAAGAGTAATATAATGGTGATGTTAGTTTTTTGTTAAATTGTTTTGTATGAAATTCTTAGTCCAGTTTGTCATGTATGAGACCCATAGTCTCGTTATGCATGCAAAAGGGGGTCTTTAAGCACTTGTTCAGAACATAGTTAAGTTTATACTCATATTTCTTAGAATTTTGTGAGGAGTTCAATGGTAACCTATGTTTTTGGGTTTGAGAAATATAACATAAGGGCGTATTCAAATTTGGCATTGTAAGTCATCATTGTATCAAGCATTTGAGCATTAATATAGCAATCGCATTGTTTGCAAGGGACCCGAAGATGTAGCCCAAGATGGGTGAACTCCGTTAACAACTTGTTAATGTTTTGTTGTCTCTATTTGTCTCTATTTTGGCACTCATTATTTCCACAAGTTATTATCAGTTGATGAAATTTATGAATAAGTAAAGTGTTTTCACATGTTATTTTGCAAATAGTCAAGACAATCTTAATTTCCCGAATCTGGTCAGATGTTTAGTGTCTTCTTAAGAACTAATTGACATCTAAGGATTTACGGATCATGTGGTATAAGAGTTGGTTTGAATTTTATTTGCAGGTGAATGCTTACGAGGTCCAAAACTCAAGCTTGGTGAAGGATCGTTGAAGAGTACACTCTTGATATTGGTTCGACATGTGCATTTTAAAAACAAGAAATGGCTTCAACAAAAGATAGGGATTATTCTAATCTTAATCCTTTCGGTACTAAAGAGGTATTATTTTCTGCATTCGTGGTAATGAAGGCTATGGTGGAAGAAATGTATAAGGATCGAAAGAAGGCCAAGGGAACTGGTGGTAAACTCAAAGAAAAGTCAGATAACTTTGAGAAGCAATCGAAGGGAAAAGAATAACAGAAGCCTACATGTTCTCATTGCAAGAAGAAAGGACATGAGAATACAATGTGTTGGAAGTTACATCCAAAGAGGCTACCAAAGAAGTTCAAGGACAAGGGTAAATAGAAGGCCACAACCATAGTTCAGGATCTTGGATCAGATTCTAAAGTTACAACTATGGGCGTTAAAGGTATATTTTTTGTTGTTAGTTCTAGTTCGCATTCTTATTCATCAAAGGATAATGTAATCCCTGACAGAAGGCAAAGAAAAGTACTTTTTCTTTTACAAGTTATCTCAAAGCACAATAATATTGATACACTTGTTGATAGTGAATCACAAGTAAATCTTATTTCAGAGAAAATTATTCATAAGTTGGGATTGGAAACTAGGCCTCATCCGAGACCATATCCTTTGGGTTGGATTTGTGATAATGCTCAGGTACAGGTAACTAAGCAATGCAAGTTATGGTTTGAGATCACATCTAGTTTCATTGATGAGGTAGATTTAGACGTGGTTCCACTTGACATTTGCGGGATGGTTTTGGGAAGTCCATACTTGTACAACAAGAAGGCCATTTTCTACGGGGAACATAACAAGTATCATCTTTTCAAGGATGGGATTGAGTTAATTGTAAGAGCTCATCAGATGAAGTCAAATTTGACAGTTGTCACTACAGGGCACGTGAAAATGCTAGTCAATGCTAGTCAAAGGCTAATGTAATCCCTGATGGAAGGAAAAGAAAAGTACTTTTTCATTTACAAGTTATCTCAAAGAACAATAAGATTGATACACTTGTTGATAGTGAATCACAAGTAAATCTTATTTTAGAGAAAATTATTCAGAAGTTGGGACTGGAAACTAGGCCTCATCTGAGACCGTATCCTTTGGGTTGGATTTCTGATAATGCTCAAGTACAGGTAACAAAGAAATGCAAGTTATGGTTTGAGATCACATCTAGTTTCATTGATGAGGTAGAGTTAGATGTGGACATTTGCGGGATGGTTTTGAGAAGGCCATATTTGTACAACAAGAAGGCCATTTTCTACAGGGAATAGAACAAGTATCATATTTTCAAGGATGGGATTGAGTTAATTGTGAGAGCTCGTCGGATGAATCCAAATTTGACAGTTGACACTACAGGGCATGTGGAAATGCTAGTCAATGCTAGTATCCATGATCCAATTTTACAACCTAAAGTTGAAAGTAAAATAGGTCCTTTGGTTGATGTTGTTCTTATTAAGAAGGGAAAATATGTTGATGATTCATTCTCTTTGGAATATGTATATTCATTTTTGTTATTCATTTTATTACTAATCAATGAAGTATGTTTAATAACTGCAACAATGAATGGCGGAATTTGTGAATTTAAGGGAAGGTTAACTTGGTCAACAATGTTGTTTCAGTCTTTGTTATTATTGTGATGAGTCAGGTGCTCATTATCCAAGTTGGGTGGATGGATGATAATGGAAAAGTAAGGCATGAGTATCCTCACTTCATTTCTGAATAATCCATCTTTATGCTATAAACACCTCCAGGATGTTATGCCATATTCATGTATGATGTATACCTTGTATAGAAGCAAGTCAAACGGTACAGATATTTGTGGAAAACATGTTTAGATTTTTGTTTCAAGGAAGGAGAGAGAAAATGAATAGGGAATTCATTCAGAGACTCCTACATATACATCAATAGTACAGGAACAATTAAGCCAAAATGGGCGAGACATAGACCAATATTCGACTTGGCTACATGATTGTCGAGATGAACTATCTTCGGGAAAGGGAAGAGGAGATGGGAGTGAATGTTGATTTCGGGATTCATATCTAGATATTGATGAGAAGAAAATCAGTGAGCAAACTTATGTAATGAAGGAACCAATGATCCAAAACCAGAGCTAGATCTATAGCCAGAAACTAGTGCCAGTAGTCGTAAGCAAGAGCCAAAGTCAACGCTATTGCCAAGAGCCAGAGTCAGAGCCATGTTCCATTGAAGAAGACAGAAATACACCGATATAGATTGGTTTCTTTGAGCTTTTGGAAGTTCAATAAGGAGATCAAATCTGCATCCAAGATGAATATCCAAGGCAAAGTTCAAGGCCAAAATGGAAATCAGTCCAAGTGCATTTCAACAAGAATGAAGAGTGAAGAAGCTTTATCATCACTAAGTTTTTGTATAATCCATGAAGAGAAATTTAGTAAGGTGGAAGAGTGAGAAAGATTTATCATCACTAAGTTGTTGAAAGATCCATACTTTTGGAAGAAAAAAAGTTCTTCAGTGGGGAGGTGTGATCTAGGAGGATCCAGATCGCTCAAAAATTGATCATCTCAAATGATTATGAAAATAAATTCATTGCGTAGAGCTCGACAAGATATTTCCAATGCCACATGAATCACCTCAAACAGATGTCGTATGACAAATTTATGGTCATTTGAAGTTTTCAAGAAAACAAGTCAGAAGGAAAAATAGGGGTGCCACATGGCAGGCCCACATGCTACCATGTGGTCATCCGTATAGTTGACAGGGTGACGTTATGATGATTTCAGCAAGTTGACATGACAACACGAGAGGCTTCCACGTGCCACTCAGATTAGGCATTTTTGGGGTTTGGTTGGACCTATTTGGAAGTGACACATGGCGCGTTGTATGGGTGACATGGTGTTGACGTGGCATGATCGTACAATACAGTTGGCAGGTGAATGGATGCTGAAATGGAAGATCTTTATAGGCAAGTGGCAGATGATGTGGAAGGATGTTGATGCATACAACATGTGGAGCAACTAGAGAGTGCCATGTGGCACTCTCCGAATGGCCAATAATGGCTAAAGAGCATAAAGTTCATTGGTTTGAATGGAAATCGAACCCATAACCTTAGGGGGAATATTCCAATGACTTAATAATATTTCACCTACCATTGTGCCACATGCATCGGTTAGTTAGAACAACCAACGAAATTATATTTAAAATTGTAACTCATCGGCCCGGGTATATAGGGGGGTCGGGTGGCCGACCTAGCCCTATATAAACCCAGTGCTTGGCCTTCTTACAGCATGGAAATTCATGCTAAGAAATCGATGTTTAGTTTTTTTTACATGGGTATATGTGCCAAGAGAGGATTTTCTTCATTTTTCATGCAAGAGGTGTTCATATTTTGGATTTGTTTCAGTTTGCGTGCTATTGAGTTCTTTGAGAGAAGTATAGAGTGTTTATACTCATTTTTCTCATAATTCCGAGAGGAATCTAATGGTGATGTTAGTTTTGTGTTAAAGTGTTGTGTATGAAAGTTTTAGTCTAGTTTTTCATGTATGAGACCCATAGTCTCGTTATGTGTGTAAAAGGGGGTCTTTAAGCACTTGTTCTGAACATAGTCAAGTTTATACTCCTTTTTCTCACAATTTCTTGAGGAGTTCAATGGTAACCTTTGTTTCTATATTTGAGTAGCATAATTGAAGGGTGTCTTCAAATTTGGCATTGTAAGTCATCATTGTATCAAGCATTTGAACATTAATAGAGCGGTCTCACTATTTGAAAGGGGCCTGGAGATGTAGCCCAATATGTGTAAACTTCGTTAACTACTTGTTAATTTTTTCTTGTCTCTATTTCTCTCTATTTTGGCACTCATTATTTCCACAAGTTATTATCAGATGATGAAGTTTATGGATAAGTAAAGTGTTTTCACATGTTAATTTTCAAATAGTCAAGACGATCTTAATTTCCCGAATTTGGTCGAATGTTTAGTGTGTTCTTAAGAACTAAATGACATCTAAGGATTTTCGAATCACTTATTGTAAGAGTGTTGAAGGTAAACTACTTCCTCATCCCATGTATTTTGGTGCTTGTTGGTATATCCTCTCAACAATTGGACCAAAGTTATGTTGACAACTTTAATCTTCACATTACTATGAGAATGAAAAGTATTGGGATGCTTCAACTTACTATCCATCTTTCCCAATTGTGTTGTCCAAAACTTTTTTAGAACTCTAGAGTCATGATCAAACACTATTGAACTTGGAAAACCAAAATGTACCCATACATTTGCAAAGAATAATTCAACTACTTCGTGGCCTACAATTATCTTATCAAAAAGAAATAAGAACATGCATCTTCTTGAACTAGTCCACAACCACAAATAGGTAGCCATGACCTCTCCTAGACATTGGTAAACCCCCAACTAGTGAGACAATGTATATAGCCTCCACAAAACTTGGAAATGCATTCTTACATCTTACTCCTAAAAATACCTCCTTAGATTTGTAATGATATTCCCAACACCTATGTGTCTAGAAATTCGAGATTAATGAGCTTCCCTCATCAAATGAGTTCTCCTTTCCTTTGATACACACATTTGCACAACTTGTAGAGTATATTAATTTCCTTCTAGATTAYTGATTATTTTCTCCTTCATAAAAAACATTCCCAAAATCAGCATCTTCCTTGTAATCTTCACTTAATAATTCATGTTTGAAGGGATCAAGTTGAATAATGACTCCCACAATCACAATAYTTTTCATGCGTGGCCTTGACAACATATAGGTGTGCGTTTGTCACAGCTTTATTATATTCTATAAGTAGGTGGAATTGTTATAAAAATCCCATCCACTTATAATTCCTTTCATGCGGCATTTTTCTTTGAATCTAGAAGTACCACAATGGATAGTGGTCGGCATGGACTATGGTTTCCTTTCCTAAGAGATAGTGTTTCCAATTCTTGACTACTTGAACTAGGGGAAATGGTTTCTTACAATAAGTAAGGTAGTTCAACACTACCCCATGGAACAACTTTTAATGGTAGAAAATTAGTCTTCCTCCTTGCATAAGGACTACCCTTATGGAATTTACCTACTTGCATCAATTCAAATCTCAAAAGGTTGTTGAAAATTGGGAATGACCAACACTGTTTCTTGAATAATTTTTCTCTTCAATGCTTCAAAATACCTCAATGTTTCCCCAGTGAAAACTCTTCCCTTTTGTTTTTATGGCATGCATGGTGCAACTATTGCTAAAAATGTTGAATAAACTTCTTTAGATATTGAGTTTCTCCCATGAAACTTCTTACCTATGTCACAGTGGTCAAGGTAATCCATTTTCTAATGGATTAAATATTAGTTGGATCAACCTTCAACTCTCCTCAACTAATCATGTGTCCAAGATACACTAAGGACTCTTTCTAAAATTCACACTTCTTGAGATCAACGACTAACTTCTCCTTCCTGAGTGTGTCCAATACATGGTTTAGATGTGAGATGTTGTTTTTCCAAGTTGTACTAAAGATAAATATGGCATTCAAGTATACAATTACAAAAGACTTTATAAATGGATGTAGTACATCATTCATCAAATGCATAAAATTTGTAAGGGTGTTACAAAAACTAAAAGGGATAACTAACCATTCATGCAAACCATGCTTTGTCTTGAAGGTTTTCTTCTAAGGGTCTTCATCTTTTACTCTTACTTGGTGATCACCCAATTTGAGGTCAAACTTTTTGAAGAACTTAGCTTGTTGTAATTGATCCAACAACTCATTAGTCCTTGGAAAATGATATCTATTCTTGATGGTAACCTTATTCAAAGCTCTCTAGTGAATACGCTTCCTCCAACTTCCATCCTTCCTGGGCACCATGATGATTGTTGACCCACAAGGTGAAGTACTAGGTCTTATGGATCCTTGCTCTAACAACTGCTACAATTGTTTCTTCACTTCACTTTCTTCTAAAATGGATTACCTCTACAACCCAATCTTGGTTAATGGAGATTCTAGCAAAAATTGAATCTCATCTTCAATTTCCCTATTAGGTGGAAAACCTTTAGGTTCTTGAAACACTTGTTCATAGGACTTTATCAATTTTTCTAAATGTTGCTTCCACTTTTTTTCACATCCCTCTAAGGATGCACAAACCTCCATCTTCCTTACCTTATCATTTCTCTTCTCTCAAAAACAACAATACATACCTTTTGTTTATATTGATCGACCTTCTAGCGTAGTGTGCACTTATCAATGAGAGATTTAATTTAATCTTATGTGCATGGATACTATAAGACTTCCCATCCTTCACAATTCTATATTTTTATCCCTTATTTTGAAAATAACATCCATGAAATAGAGATAAGGACTCCCTAAGGTTATTCAACAAATATCCCATGGAATAACATTTACTTCTACCTTACCGGTGATGTTTTCACTAATATTAAATTTAGACTTACACTACTTTGTTACTATCAACTCAGTATCTTTTCTCACCCATACCAATGGGTATGGATGAGGATGGACATGAACCTCCAATCCAATATCCTCAACTAAATGTTCTAAAATCAAATTTAATTAGGATATGTTGGTGTTTTATATGTTTCTCGAATCTTGATAGTTATTGCCTTATGATAACAAACAAGATTTACTTGTATATCACAATCATCATAGGATAACTATAGACTGAAAATATGAACTATATCAATACATTGGAAACAACAAGATCTAGAAATATTAACCATGCACAGTAGCCACAAGAACACAACACAAGAACAAAAGAGTTTATCCTGGGAAACCCAACCTTCAGAGAAAACCCAACAACCTTTCTGTAGAAAAATTTAGTCCAAGATATTACCAATACATCACCATCAATAGAAAAATTCCACACAGAGAATACCCTCCCCAAGGATAGCATCTCCAAGACCTAGCCCTTCAATACGATGATCCAAAATAACTAAGCAAGAGATTCTCCATGTGTGGCGCACCCTCCAAGATACCAGAAAACTAGAAATAGCAAAATTACCAAAAACTGCAGCTTGAACTACCTTGTGCACATTGCGGAAGGAGTTGTCTGAATGTCCAAATGAAATATCTCAGTCCTATATTTATACTAATCTGGGTGCCAGTCTGGAGTCGACTTCTTATTTCTCGATCTTCAATTTCTATATTAATTTCTTGTGGGGCTGACTTCTCTTCCTGGGGCTTCTTGTAATGGTATAGATGGGTCTTCTTATACTTACTTGTGAAGAATGACTGCTCGAAGTTGCAAATATCTAACACTCCCTCTCAACACGGGAGGCTTTCTCTATACTTGGATTTCTTTTGTCATAGAAAGGTTGTCTTCATGAGCCATGTTGATGTGCCATCTCCACACATGCATTCCATCCCGGAATGTGCATGTGATAGCATCTTGAGTCCATCTACTCCTTGTCAGGGGAAGGACTATACCATGGCCATTCACCACTAACAAAGCCCCGTGGATGAATGAATCATTTACCCTTGGTCATATTAGCACTAGCACAGCCCGTGCATAACCAATCTAGGATAATGTTTGCCCGATGTTATGGGCCATTCACTACTAGAAAATCTTTGTAAGTGAATGAATCATTCTCCCTTGGTCATATCAGCACTAGCATAGCCCCATGCATGACCAATCTGGGAGAATTTTTTCCTAATGATATTTCCTGGAGAAGATCAACATACATGGGCCATTCACCACTAGCAGAGCCCCATGAGTGAATTAATCATTCTCCCTTGGTCATATCAACACTAGCATAGCCACCGTGCATGACCAATCTGGGAGAATGTTTGCCCGATGCTATCAACATATTTGGGCCATTCACTACTAGAAGAGCCTCGTGCGTGAAATAATCATTCTCCCTTGGTCATATCAGCACTATCATAGCCCCATTCATGACCAATTTGGNGTGCATGACCAATCTGGGAGAATGTTTGCCCGATGCTATCAACATATTTGGGCCATTCACTACTAGAAGAGCCTCGTGCGTGAAATAATCATTCTCCCTTGGTCATATCAGCACTATCATAGCCCCATTCATGACCAATTTGGGAGAATGTCTGCTCGATGCTATCAACATACATGGGCCATTCACGACTAACAAATCCCTTTAAGTGAGTGAATTATTCTCCCTTGGTCATATCAGCGCTAGCATAGCCCTATGCATGACCAATATGGGAGAATGTCTACCCAATGTTGAAACATCAACGCTCATCACTAGCCAAATCAACATGGCTAATCCAATGTATCATCCTCCTCAACCAAATCAGCATGGCCACTCTGGGAGGATATATGCAATCTGCTCATCTTTGGATAAGTATTGGAGTTTCATTACTCCCTTATGTACCATGTCTCGGATGAAGTCCTGCAAGAAGCTTATGAAGTTGCACCACTTCATGACTTGCGACACTGGTTGTGACATAATATGTCTATGCATTACTGAATGTTATAGAAGCCTGCTTCTAGCTTATCTCATAAAATGTAATTGATTCCAAGCTGAAGCAACACCCTAAGGTGCTTAATCTGTCTACTACACTCCTGCTCAATCGGAATTTGTGTATGTTTGTAGCCTCACTTCATCACCTAAGACAAACCATATCACCCTATACCATGCTTCGCTGCCACCCACTGGAACTACCTTGACTTCAACCAAATACTAGCTCAGGGTGCTCA
>SNQJ01S0016890.1:104900-150921 GCA_010110895.2 Picea sitchensis
GATGAACGATAAAATCTGGTATTTGGGGCAAAAAATTGCAGGTTCGGGCAAATAAAAAGTGTTTTTGTACTCTCGAGCTTATTAGGATTTATCTGCAGGGTTTTAATAAATTTTGTGAAAAAATTATTGGCCCGAAGGCCCACTCTCTAAGTACCAAAGTCTATGAGTTATCGAGCTACAATTCAAAAAACAAGTCTCAACACAGACCAGCGCCAAGACTTCAAGGGAGAAGCCCTCAAGGGGACAAAGCATGGTGCAGTACACATCGAGATACTTGGAAAATACAAAAGGTGCAGCATTGTAAAACCCCAACGCCAAGTGTTGTTGCCTGTATGTCGAAGAACTCATGGGAGAATATTAAACACAAGGATCGATTTCCAAGTGGCAATTTTTATGTCAAGTTTGCAGCTGACAGCCACGATTGAGCACTTGGTGGCAGTCAAAATATCAACGCCTGGCAGCGTTTAAACTTATCCTGGGTATCAAGTTCACCATGAAGTATATGTGCCTGAGTGTCGATGGCAGAAATTAGTGTTGATCGTTGGAAGGTTTGAGGTGATGAGAGTATTGGAAATGCTATTTGCTTGCATGATTAAGCTATACTTCCGAGCTGAGAACAGTGATTGGGTGCATTCAAAGTGGGATATTTCTATTGACTTTACAAAGGTGCCGAGTGTCAAAGCCACACCACAAAACATAAGCATCGACAACATATGCCAAACGCCAGTAATGCTCGAGCTCAAGTGCCAAGTGATAGAGACAGACCATTGACTGATATTCTCTGTAGGATAAATAAAGGTTCTGATCAATTTTGGGAATTTTGCCTTAGATTCAGCTCATGTCATAGATGGTGGTTTTGTTTAGAAAGACAATAGATATCTCACTCCATTTTTGCAGAATTTTATCATCCTAGGAAGGAGTACAATGTTAGGGTTGCATCGAGATCCAAAGTTTCTTGTCAATTTGCAGGACTATGATTATCCACGAGATATTTGGAGCCTTGGTAGCATGATGATATTTCTCAAGGAGCCATTCTTCTATAGCCATGACAATTATGATCAGCTTGTTAAGTTTGCAAAGGAACAGGTGGCGAATCAGTTCAAGATTTTGGAGCAGCATTAGAGCACAAGTGGCACTTTCCAGGAGGGCATTTGATCAGCAATTCCAGATTTGCAGCGCACACTTGGCAGATGGAAAACAAGTGGAAGATTTGAGGTCCTTTGCAACTATTTCCAACCAACAAATCCTCGAGCTCTTAGCTATTCGAGACTTCATTGCAACTGATTCATTTTTAGTTAATTTTTATTATTTCATTTCCAGCCAAGTAGCAATTAATCTCTGTATTTAGAAATTCTAGATCCATCAATTTGGTATCTAAGGCTATCATTGTAAATATATAAAGCATGTGCAGATGAATTTAGAGAGGGGGTTGGAAAGAGTGTAGAAGAGACTTATTTTTGGAAATTTTGTAATTTTCTGAATTTTAATGGAATATCAGTCAAAAGTACAAAGCTACTCAAAGCTACTCTTACCAGATATTCTTGTGTTGATGATCTGAAGTGTGTGCTTCTCTCTTTTGTGCTTCTCTCTTTTGTATGTGTTTTCTCATTTTCTTTTTCATTTCATCTGTAACCTGTATATGCTTAATTGAAAAGTAATGTTTTAGAATTCATCTAATTTCGATGTTTTAGATCAAACAATTAAGTATTGTAATTTCTTCTAAAAACATAGTCAAAATTCATTCTAGTTGATGCTTTGAATGTAATTAGTTGTTTTCTCCTTTTTCCATTATGTCACAACAATATTTTCACTGAGATTATTAGTTACCTAGCATTTTATTCCTTGATAGCTCTAAAACTAGACACTGATAGTTCCCATTGCACTAAAACTGGACTCCATGCCCAATGTATCCCTTCTCACCTCTCCCAACAACCTTATAAATTTCCTAAATTACATATCTAGCCACTGTGCATAATTTGACAGACTGGCATTCTTGACTAAGTTGTAAAGAGATATCCCTCTCTGATTTGAAAGGAATAGTTTCATCTCTAAAGTGGTTTTGAGGTTACCATTGTAATTTTCCTCCTCGGCGAAGGAAATTTACAGAGTGATAACACGCTGCAAAGAAAATAGCTGGCCTGGCATTAACCAGGTACATCAAGGATCTGGTATACTACATGTACATAGTGGGATCCACCAAATATGAATCTGAAGTAGAATCACTCAACTTCTTTATATTTGTCATCATAGGTGTAGTCATGGACTTACAATGCATCATATCGAATCTCATTAGTATCCCCTGAATGAGGAAGATATCATGTGATCTTGTCACGCCTCTAATCCCAAGAGTACATCTAGCCATGATCCTCCATCTCGAACTATGAGGCTAACTCCCTTTGTCACTAGAGTAGGTCTTGTTTTCCAATCTACCTCACTGGTTGCTCCCTCTCTGACTGAGATGAAATCCATAACCAATCATCCTAACTAGTTTTCTCCTCTGTCACTGTAGCAAGATCACATATCCTAGAAGCCTCTTGCCTATGAAGCTTCTATCTAGCCTCCTCAAGTCATGACACATGTCTGTCAATCCTAGGAGATGTCTCTATCCAACCTGGATCTGGGGGGGAACTCCCTCTGAATAATCAGTTCTCTCTTTAGCCAACTGAATCTCTATAATATCAAGCTCACTATGTACATTCTTGGTTAAAATTAAGCTCATCAAGTATCTATCGATCCTAGAGTACCATGCTCCCTCTGAAACATGACTCCCTCCGAGTCTGTACAATATCTGGAGCCATCTTCTCCCTCTACATCTTCTGAAGTTTGATCTCTAATTAACTGTCCTGGGAGGATTCTCTTCCCTACTAGATCCTTAGGGTTGACTCCCTCTGAACTCTAGCTTCCTCTGAACTGGTACTAGGTGGGGCCGTCTTCCTCACCACTAGTGTAGCCACCTGATCCTCCTCATTAATCTCCATGTGGAACACTCTGTATCTCACAAAGGTATCCTTCTTTTTAGAAGGTTCTAACTTTGTCTTCCTCTCCTTCGGTATATGGATGTATACTATCATGTATACAACTCCATGTTTGGATAGCATGCTCCATGTCTCAAACTAGAGACCGTCTAACATGTTTCCTCCTTCAACCGTCACTATAGCTCCCTCTCAAAGATATCACATGTGACCTGCCTGGAACAACCGCAATAACAAAAAAAAAAATAGCAGACAAGAACAATATTCTTATGATAAGGAAATAGGAACAAGAATGAAAAAAATGGGAAACGAGAACAACACTTTTCTAGTGTTGTTGCCAATCATTCCTCCATGGTAACCTACTCGGAACAAAACAAAAAAAGAGAAACACTTTTCTAGTGTTGTGACCTCCATAATAACCTGCAGGGATGTCACCTTTGATGAAGAAGTAGCCTTCAAGAGATCTAGGGAGTTTCACATGGATGAGGAAAAAGAGGAGCACGAAGCTCCAAGGAATGCAATAATGGTTGACTCTACTCCAGAAGATTAGAATGAGACAGTACAACCAGAGATGTCGGTAGATCCACCCAAAGAAGTTATAGTCTCTAGGAAGAGACCCGCATGGTTCCAAAACACTTTACAGGATGTTGAAGGACATGCAGCCCCCAGGGGCTCCTTCAGAGAGAGAGAAAGAGACCACACAATTTTTCTAGCTATGTGGCACTGATGAGTAATATCATCGACTCAAGACCTTCCACTTTCGAGGATGCTGAAAAACAACAAGTGTGGAAGGATGCTATGATGGAAGAGTACCAATCCATCATGAAGAATGATGTGTTGGAAGTGGTTCCGAGACCAGAAGGGAAGTCAGTGGTGACTTCCAAGTGGATCTACAAGATCAAGCATGTTGCAGATGCCAGTACAAAGAAGTACAAAGCTATATTTGTGGCTAGAGGGTTCTCCCAGAAAGAGGGAGAAGATTATGACGAGACATTTTCTCCAGTAGCAAGGTACACTTCTATCGGATCGATTATTTCTATTGCTTCTTTGATGGTTTGGAAGTTACACCAGATGGATGTCAAGACTGTGTTCTTGAATGGTGTAATTGAAGAAGAAGTGTACATAGAGAAGCCACAAGGTTTTGTGATCCATGGAAAGGATTCCCGTGTTTGCAGGTTAAAGAAATCTTTGTACGGGTTTAAAGCAGGCACTCGGGGCATGGTATGTCAGGATAGACAATTATTTGATGAGCTTGGGGTTTACCAAGAGTGATGCAGATCCCAAACTTTACTACAAAGTTGAATATGGTTTCCCATTGATACTAGTACTATATGTGGATGAAGTGTTTCTTACATGGGATGAGAATATCATAAATGGGTACAAGAGGGAACTCACTTCAGAGTTAGCGATGAAGGATTTGGGTTTGATGCACTACTTCTTGGGATTAGAAGTGTGGAAGAGATCAGATGAGATTTTCCTTAGCCAAGGAAAATATACAGTTGAGATCCTACAGAGATTCAGGATGATGGACTGCAAGTCCATGGCCACACCTATTTAGATTTATTTGATCCCATGATGTACAGATAGTTGATCAGATCGTTGATGTTCCTGGTTAACACCAGGTCGGATATAGGCTTTGTAGTGAACACTCTGAGTCAGTACATGGTTGAGCCTAGACATGTACATTTGGTAGTAGCAAAGCATGTGTTGAGGTACCTRCATGGTACGGTTGGATATGGACTCAAATATGTCTTGGACAGTGAAGTAAAGTTGCAAGGTTATACAGACTATGACCAGGCAGGGAGTGTAGTGGACAGGAAAAGCACATCAAGATGTTGCTTCAGTTTGGGATCAGGTATAATCTCATGGTTGAGCAGAAAAAAATACGTCAGTGGCACTCAGTACAACAGAGGCAGATTATATTGCATCCAATGTTGCAAGTCGAGAAGCAGTGTGGCTTCAGAAGTTACTTGCAGGGTTATTTGATCTAGAGATGGAACCAACTTTGATATATTGCGATAATCAAAGTTGTGTGAAGCTTTAAGAGAATCTAATCTTTTGTGACAAGTCAAAGCATGTAGAGATCAAATAACACTACATCCAAGACATGGTGCAGAAAGGAGCAGTGGAGCTCCGATACATATCCACAAATGAGCAGTTAGTGGACATTCTCACCAAGCCTCTGTCCAGACTGAAGTATAAGTACTTTAGGGACAAGCTTGGCATGATGCATAATTTCCACCATCGTTGAGAGGGATCCCTCCATGAGAGGAAGTCGTGATGTTTCTCCTACCACGGGAAGATACTCTCCCTCTAGCCAAGAGTTCCCAGATAGGTTATATCACTGAGGGAGTAAATGAGTAGCTTGGTACAAGTCTAAGTGACTTGTAATGTGATCATGGCGTGGTCTACATGACCATGGCATACTATGTGTGACTATGGCGGTAGTCTTATTACTATTAGGGGAGGAAAAACATCATGGATCGTGGTCTGTGTGACCATGGCATAACATGTGTGGCTATGGTAGCATGATCTACATGACCATGGGATGGTCTGTGTCACCATAGCATAGTCTGTGTGATTATGAAGATGTTACCAGTAACATGGTCTGCGTGACCTTGGCGTGGTTTGAGGACCATGGCATAGCCTGTGGGGCTATGAGGATCAGAGGAGAACATCATAGAGAATACCTCCCTAGCTAAGAGGGAGTGTTGATGTTTTTGGTAGCAACGGGAGGTATTCATCTCCTAGAAAAATTTTCTTAGGGATGAAGATGCCAAGAAATCAAAGAAGCCCCGGAAGAAATTAGAAGACCCTAGAAGAGAAGTCGGCCCCATAGAAATTAATAAAAGAAAAAAAAATATATTGTTCCAAAAGTCAAGTCGGCCCCACAAGAAAAATAAAAAGAGAAAAAATATTTTCCAGAAAGACAGGTCGACCCTACTTGAAAAGTCACTTGACAAACTAGTATAAATAAAGGCAGGCGCTAGCTCATTTGAAACACTCACTTTCACTGTGCAATCCTAGCGCAAGTTTAGTGGAGAGCAACAGTTGCAGCAGTCCAACGATGAAGGAAGGAAGATGGGTGCATGTTGTCTAGGGTTTCCTCATAACCCTCACTAGGGTTTCTCTTTTGTCTTGGTGGTGCGTTGGTGGAGGCCAAATACTCTAGTGCTCTGGCTAGGGTTTGTTGCAGCTATATTGTTGGGTTTTCTCTTTGTGAGATAAGTACATATTGTAAGGTTTTATTCTTTGTTGGTTTGCTCTAGTGGATAGAGCTGGTTCATGACTATATTATATTGGCAACAATATTGTCTCTAAGAAAATTTGGCTGGGTTTTTCTCCCCGAGTTTGAGATTTTCCTAGGATAAATCTTTGTTTCTTCTTGTGCTTGTCTATCTACTTCTAGATTCTGCTTATATTTTCAATATATACTTATTAAATGTTAAAAGAAGATCTAAATACTCTACTCTAATAAGTCCTTGATATTGAAAAATATAAAAAAATCTAACATAGAGGAAGACTAGACATTTTTACCCAAATTAGAATTTTTGTTAATGTTATGTAAACAGGTTGAACTAGGATGTCATGACATGATAAATAAACTAACTTTTTCCATAAACCAAGAATAACCAACAACATCTTCCTTTGAAATAAATTGTAAGAATAATTATTTTTTTTTGCGTTTAAATGAATCAAGATTGTTTTTCACCACAAAAGAACTCTAAAAATGAACAACCACTTTTATGGAATTTTTTGTGATGGCCATTATTAAACCACTAAGAATGAACAACCACTTTTATGTATATATTTTTTTGTGATTACCATTATTGAAGCACTATATCGTCCCATGATTAGGATATATTCCTTGTCCCCTTTGACCGATGTCGGATCAAGATTTAGAGTCTAGCTCATGCTACCTTATCCACTACTAATGACAAAATACGTGCCTTATCTAAAAGAAAGGGAGAATTAGATGGGACCGGCCTTGTGCAAAACTTCCTCCCTTGCCTTTTGATATTATCATTTTTTTTTAAGAATGCAAGATATCAACCTTTAAATGTAACTCTCATTTTAATTTGTCGTTAATTGGTTTTAATTATTTCTTAAGATCTTTTTGTGCATAACTTTGCCTTTGGCTTTGGATTATGTGGTTGGCTGGTGTCTAGGACTTATACAAGAAAAAAATATATATCTGAAATAAAATTAATATAATATTTTTTTATTAAAAGTGAAGTAATTTGGTATTTATTAATTAATGTTTATATATATCAATATTAAAGTATTATTATGAAATTTATAAAATATTTTTAGGGTGTATTTAGAAAGTTTAATTATTTATTAATTGATTATATAGTTATTATATTATAGTATCGTTATGCTTTATTATAGAATTGGGCCTAGTGTAAAATTGTTATAATACAACATGGTCATTGGTATTGTGCAGGGACATCAAAACTTTGTTGGGCATAAATATTCGTGTCCCTTTAATTTTCAATAGATTTCTTGTTTTGGATTACCAAGATATGATCTTGGTATTATCACTTCTTGGGTGTAGGATTTTGAGTTGGATTTTTGGTTGTTTAGGGATCATGCTTTATACATTGTTGGACATGATCAACTATGTTCTAAAGCTTGCATAGTTCTAAAGCTTGTATATGGATTTAGGATTCCTTTTAGTTATGATGCATTTAAACTTTTTGCCACTAGAACTCACCATAGGGTCAACTCCATAAGATGTTGGTGCATAAGCCTTTTATATCTGTCGTTCGCACTATTCTAATGGAAGAGTCTTACTATAACAGGTTGCCTTATTGTAACACCTTCTTGTTATCTGACACCCATCCTTTTATTTTATGGTAGGACCAAGAGGCCTTGTAGTTTGAGATTTCATTATGAACCTCATTTATCTTTCTTGTCTATTTTTAACCATTTCCATGGGGGATCCCACCTTTATATTTGGTTTGTTTTGCATTTGTTAAGCTCGTCACTACATGCACTAGTTTTCTTAACACCTTGTTACAATTTGTTGCATTATGCTCACCGCCTTTTCATTCTTAACTATCACTATCCTTTGTGTTACTTGCTTATGCATTTTAGACCTACCCTACCCTATAGGAGGCATGCTTACGGGTGTCCACATCCTGCGCATTTCCCTTTTCTTTATTTTTTCATAGGTAGGTTATGTGTGCTTGAAACATAGTTGCATGCCATGCAAAACTCATCTCTTCCATTGCATCATGGCATTCTTTTCTTCCTTTTTCAAGCTTTCGTAATATGAAAAAAAACAAAAAGAAATACTATTTATAAAAAGAGAGGGGGAGAGGAATTGAGATCTATATCATCTTTACATATGTGGTAGCAATTTATCTATGTCACCCTTGAACAAAGAACTTGTTTTGGTCCAATTCTCTACTTAGGAGATGTACCATGATTATGAGTTTTGTACTCCTTCTATTGGTTATTCTTGCAATCATTGTAGAGAATGCCTCAATGCCTCCTACATTGTTGGCTTATATTGTTGGTCCTTTTGGCATCAATTGTTGCCCAATCATCATTACGTCATGATTATGTTCAAGGGATATTGTCATCCTAAGTTGGCCATTCCTCAAATACTTTCATCTAACCAGTGTCGGCCTTCCTTCTTGTCAATTTGCTCTTTATTCATCAACATAACAAGGATTTTACTCATGATAGTGTGGGAGGATTGTTCATTTCCTTCTCATTGATGGTTCTTCTCCTATCAAATGTGACATATTTATTTCAAAGATAGTCTTAGAGTTGGTTTCACCCTCAAACTTACTTTCATCATTGGTAGGTTACCTTGCACCTAGAAGATGAAATTTCATCATTGGTCACTGACCAAGGAATTTCTCATGTGTTCAACAGTAGGACCTTTATTCACATAGTGGAATTTGTGTTGGACATTGGTTTCCATTTTCATCCTTGGTGGATTTACTCGCCTCTGCCAATGATTCCCGTTATTCATTGCTACCCAAAGGAACTTTTTCATGTACTATTTCCATTCATTGCATGCATAAGTCATACTCGGTGGTGGGTTTTTTTTAATTATTGTCCAAAACCTTCAAATCATATCATGTTCTTGATACTTAGTCATGTTGGTTGATGGTTGATGCCTTAATGTTCTCCTTCCAATCGATATCCTCCTATCAAGACTAGCTCATATGCTATGGGAACGAGATTTAGAGACTTTTATAGTACTTTTATAGTTCCCTCACTATTAACATTGGGCATGGATCAATGACTCTTGATCAGTAGATTCTACAAGTGTTCAATGTCAACACATCTATTCATATGTAGAATGTACTATGTACTTTGGTGCCCATTATAATCATTGATGGGTTACCTCATATTTGTCAATGGTACACATCAATTAGTGGTGATCAGACAATTTCTTCCATGTGTGACTTTAGATCATTTATTCACATAGGGTATATTTGTACATTCAACAAATTTAGGTCGATGACATTGGATGGTGGCAACCTTCTTTCAGATGCTACCACCTAAGTTTCACATATTGTACTAAATACTTATATGATATTGGTATTTTTGGAGAACCAATTGTTCTTCACTCAGTCCTAATTGTTCTCCGATATATGTTGAGACATAGATCGATGGTGTATTTTCTTACAGTTACAATATTGTTTCGACATGGATACACTATGTATTATTTTGTGGCCGTGGTGTTGAATTCTATACTTCATGGATTTGTAGTGTACCTGATTTGGTGACCATGTTTATTTTCACCTAAGCATGAGTATGCCCATCTCAAGGAAGAGAATTATCTTATACTTTGGTTTTTGTTTGTAGGTACCTTTTAGATCTTAGGTTTGTTGGACTCTGTGTGGTTTCACTTGTATGATTCATTTGTATTATTATAAAAAAAAATGATTATCATATTTCCTTCTAACCTCATACATTAGGGGGAATTTGTTATAGCTTTATTAAATATTCCCTATTAACCATCCACTTATAATTGGTTTATTATTCCTCATCTTCTTGCGTACACTTTTCCTTCATTAACTACATGGCCTGTCTTCAAGTAACTAGTAGGCTACCCATGACTTGCAATTATGACACATGTAGGCACCTTCAAAAAAGTTTTAAAAATAATAAATGTACATTAAATGTGTGTTCCTGAGTGGAGGATATGTGATCCATACACCTATGCAGCCTTAACCTCCATCCCCAACTATCTTAACTACATTTTCTTAATGTAAATAGGAGTTATTTATTGGGAGAAGGGCCAAGAGACCATTGAAAGAAAGGATATGCTGGAGTAATTCTTGGAGGATGTAACACCCTGTTTCCCCCAATTTGTAAATATAACTATATTGACCAAGAGACTATGGCGAACTCAGTATGTGTGAATGTTTGATTTGTTGGACCTTTGTATAAAAGGTCAATGAATGTAAATTTTGTTATCTACTAGAAAATGGACAAGTGTTGCATGACTGTTGAAAAGGGGGTGTGCTAAGAGAGACCATGAATGCTATAAAAGAGATGGTGAAGGGGAACAGGAATGGTTGTGTTAACCTTCACCAAACCAATACTTTGCTAGAATTAATTTCTCAAGGATCAGAACAACCCTCTGACCGAGGAATGAATTACAGTCAGGCTGGTAGGTGGGAAGACCTCCTCAAGAGTTAATGAGGGGATGGGGAAAACCACCCATCTGTAAGGCTTCTAGACCTGACCACAGACTAGGAATTCAGGCCACAAACAATCTTGCTGAGGAAAGCAAGAAGGAAGGTGTGGTGGGCAGAGGAGGACTGAAGAAGAGTGCAGAGATGAGAGACTGAGCTCTCAGGTTCGAGGAATAACTTTGAAAAAGGAATGTGTTTTGATCGCAGGAGTAGAGACTGATTGGGGAGAAGGAGAGTAACCTTCGTCCCTATCTATTTCTGATCCAGGAGAAGGAGAGTAACCTTCGTCCCTATATTTCATTGAGTCGGAAGAAAATATTTAATCTCAAATCATCGTGGTCTAGCTCGGGGGTGGCCAGTGGTAAATCGGTTAGGAGTGATTGAGCCTATGGTTGTGTGGAAATGAGCACCCCTTTCAGCAGTCGCACCACATCTTCTAGTTCTTATAAGTATTTTCCTACTTCATATATTGAACTGAAATAATGGATGACTGCATGGGTTTATATATATATATATATGTGTGTGTGTGGTTATAAATGGTTTTTGTGTGGAATGGCCATAAGATATGTATGCATTCATCTCCTTGTGAACTTATGCTCATGATTGATAGTCTGTATGCCCCAGCTTATTCCTTGAGGTTCCTTGGGACATAAGCCTGTAAGACGGCCGAGGCAGGAGATACCCTGTCAATTTGATCCTATCCCTCTAAAGAGGATACCTCCTTTAGACTCCTTGTTGTGCAGTTAGGGTTTCATGCCCAAGACCTTAACCACTTAATGATAAATTTTAGGAAGGATAGTGAAGTTCAAGCCTTGAAAGGGAAATATCTTCGTTGGAGGACGAACGGACGAGATCCATTCCGAAGGACCCATATGACCAGTGTCTAGGAACCCTGCGCTAAGTCTGAAAGGAGTTATCTCTTAGTGGCTTTGAAGCCTCGGAGCTCGAAGCCTGGGATGCCAAACTTCACAACTATCGAAATTACCTGACTACCAAAGTCACGAAATGTTGTGAGTCGTTTATCTGGGGAGTCCATTGGGGTCCCTTCTCGACCGTCTGATCGTCTAGTGGAAGGTTTTGTGTATGGTACCTCGACGAAGTTCAACTTTGGGAGAATGGAGATCTTATAGCATCAAACTCCCCGAACATCAAAATTGCGAAGTAACCAAGACCGTAGATCTAGGGAACCTTTGGGTTCCTTCCTAGCTGTCCGATATACGATGTAGTCAGTCCAACTTTGACCGCTTCGAGAGGTCAAGGGTGTTTTAACGTCAAAACCCACCAAAGAACGAAGTCGTGAAGTAATGTGGACCGTGGATCTAAGGATCCTTCGGGACCCTTCTCAACCATCCATCATAAAGGACATAGGGTACTAGACCCTATACTCCTGAGGATTTGAATCTTGGTGCTTCGAAAATCCCCCAAGCGATGAGAGTCGAAGACCCATGGGTCTACGTGTCTGGACCTCGAACATGAAATTTAAAGAATGTACAATATTGTCAGTCAGGAGTAACGTGGCGTAGTGATGTCACTTAGGGTGATGTGGATCCGCAATAGACATGCCATGTGTCACCTTGACTTGTGCTTATCACCCACCCTATGTACCTACTGGAATGCGACACGTGTCACCCAGATGAGAGCGTGTGTCTCCCCTGGCCTTCCACGTGTCAGCTCGTGGTACGTACCTGTCTTAGCCAAGAAGGGTTGGTGAAGTGACCATAACTCCAGGAGTCCGGGACTTTGAGACTCCGGAGGGTCTGGAATCTAGTATGGTAGAAAGGCCTAAAGGTTGAAGCATGTGGAAAACTTACGGGGCCTCGGAAGTTCGGAACTTCGGATGGTCTCATGCGTAGATATTAAAGAGGTGTGAAGCGTCGAAGCGTCAAATTCCTCCACAACCGATATATGAGAAAGAAATTAAGCTCAGACATGGGATCGAGCGGTGGATGGCCTTCCACCGTGGAGGGAGGAACTTAGAAACAACACGCGTCAGGTGGACCCACGTGGGCACTACGTGGTCCTCGACCAATGAGTTCCTGAAGAACTTTGGGAAGTCATAGCTTAAAATCCAAAGCTTGGTTTTGAGCCTAGTAGCAGTTGTTAAAATGCTACGGGTGAGTAGAGGAGGCTAAAGACCTCAGACAGATGATCTGAGATATTAAGGAGAGAGGAATTTTGATGCCCAATCCCTAGGAAAGTTACTTAGGGGTCGGTTGTGTTACAAATTGGTATCAGAGCATGGTTACAACACTTGGCCTTCTTGGGCTCACGTACAAGTTGCGTAAAAACCATATTTAAAATACTTTTAAGGGTGGCACCCCTACCTTACCTCTTTCCTAAAGAGTCTGGTTAAAATTTTACTGAAGAAAAGAATGAAAACTTTCTACTATGTGTGTGTGTTTAAGAAATATGAATTGTGTGTTGATCATGAACTAATAGACTGTTAGCTAATAGTGAGTGTTTTGTTAGCACTCAAACAGTCAGTAAATCACATGAATCTCTAAGTATAAAGGATGGTGACGTTCCATGAAGTGGGGGAGGGATCCCACAATAGAGACGAAGAATCCGACGAAAGGAGGGCGGTGGAAACCCCTCCGGATCTGGATGAGACAGTAAGAAGCATCATGGACGAATTACAGAGTTGCAAGGCCGACAATGAGATATTGATAAAAGAGCAAGAAAAGCAAGCAGAAATTAATGAAGTCTTGTTGCAAAGCTTATCCGACATATAGAGGCAACTACAACATGGACCCACAACCAATCATGTGGACTGACGACATACGAAGAGAAGTCAAAGTCCACCTGAGATATGAAAACGTGGTCCCACGGGTGGCCACAATATGAGGAGTACCTCGAGGAAGGCCCAACCTAGAAGCAAGGTACATTCGTCGAGAGAGTCCTCTAGAGAGGAAACTGGCAACTCTGAGGGATCTTCTAGTAGAAAAGCTAGATCATATTCTCAAAAGAGAGGAAAGAAGCGAAACAATTCCAAAAGCCATGACCTGGAAGAGTTCAAGAAATCCAAACCACCCTCTTTTGATGGAGAGATTAATAAAGGGGAAGAATCAAAAGCTTGGTTGCTTAGTTTAAAGAAGTACTTCGGAGTCCATGACTACACTGAAAACTTGAAGGCTCGAATAGCCATCTTTAACCTGAATGGAAAGGCTTGCATTTGGTGGGAAGACCTTAAAAATGTGAAAGGAATCCATGAAGAGGACTTACCATGGAAATAGTTTGAGAAACACTTCAAGAAGAAGTATATGTCAGAAAAATACTTTGATGAGAAGACTAAGGAGTTTTATGGACTCAGGCTAGGACAACTCATCATAGAGGAATATGTCAATAAATTCCTTGAGCTGCTGAGGTATGTACCCTACATAAAGGATGAAAAGGTAAAAGTGCAATGATTTATTAGTGGGTTACCTTAGACCTACCGAAATAGGATTGATTTTGATGAGTCAATTACCTTAGAAGATACTATCCAGAAGGCAAGATATTGTTATGAACAATTCAAGAATCTGATCGAACCTCGCGAGGACTGGAAGAAGAGTAGTTTGGGATTCAAGAAGAAGGGGTTTAAATCCTCAAGATTTAAGAACTATGGGAAGAAATCTAGGATGAGCCTTTCTAACAGAATTTCCCCTCTCAGAGTGGAAATAAACCTTTTGGAACAACCTCAAGGAAGACTGATAGCTCAAAGAGAGAACCCTTGAAATGTTGGGGTTGTGGAAAAGAACATTTGTTGAGAGATTTCCCACATAGACAACAGAATAGTAGGAAAGTCTACAACATCCAAGAAGCTACCACAGTCAATGATGTGGCTAGGATCATGCCACAGATTTATGCAGCCTTGGATAATAAATAAGCCGACCACCATGCCTCAGTGGTGGACATGGAAGGTACGATCGCCAATCGTCTAGTTTCTATTTTAATTGACCCTGGATATACTTTGAGTTATGTGGCCCCTTAGACCGTTGAGAAGTGTAAACTGAAACCAAATAGAAATGTTAATCCATGTTTGGTACAACTAGCCATTGGAACCAAAAGAAAAGTACCAGAGGCTATATCAGCTTGCAAATTCATTATGGATGGATTTCCCACCCAAGCTACCCTTAACATACTTCCCCTAGGATCTTATTACCTATTGATTGGTATGGACTGGTTAGATGCTTATAAAACTAAGTTTGACTGTTACCATAAAACGTTAGAATGTGTAAATGAAGAAGGGAGAAAAATAACCCTCCAAGGGATTCAAAATCTTGTCTCAGTGAGATGAATATCATCCCTTCAAATGAAAAAGTATTGCAGAAAGGGATGTCCCCTATATGCAATACAGGTGTTGGAATCTGTTGAGGATGACAAACCAAACCTAGAGGACCACCCCATATTAAGAGAGTATGGAGACGTGTTCCCAGAAGAGGTATCGAGTCTACCTCCGCGAAGAGACATTGACTTCTCAATAGAACTTGCACCAGGAGCAATGAAAGTGTCTAGGACACCCTATAGGATGAATACACCCGAGATAATTGAGATCAAGCTATAACTAAAGGAAATGATGGACAAAGTCTACATCCGGCCTAGTGTGTCTCCATGGGGAGCACCTGTCTTGTTTGTGAAAAAGAAATATGGCACACTCCGACTGTGTATAGACTATAGACAACTCAACAATATAACTATAAAGAACAAGTACCCCTTGCCAAGAATCGATGACTTGTTCAACCAATCAGGGGGTGCTTCCATTTTCTAAAAGATTGACTTAAAGTCTGGATACCATCAAGTCTGAATCAAGGATGAAGAAATCCACAAAAAAAACTTCAGGATAAGGTATGGTCACTATGAATTTGTGGTCGTGTCATTTGGATTGACCAATTCCCCCGCCATTTTTATGTGCTTAATGAATAATGTACTCAACAAATTCCTAGACAGATTTGTATTGGTTTTCATTAATGATATCTTAATTTACTCTAAGAATAGAGAGGATCATGAAGAACATATTAGACTTGTACTTCAAGTACTAAGAGAGCATCATCTCTACTCTAAGTTCAACAAGTGTGACTTTTTCTAGAAGCAAGTCCATTACTTAGGCCATGTCATTTCTAAAGAAGGAGTAGTAGTAGACCCTACCAAGATCAGATCTATCATGGAATGGCCTACCCCAAAGGATGTTTCAGATATCAGATCCTTTATGGGCTTAGCAGGATACTATAGAAGGTTCATAAAAGGATTTTCCAAGATTGGTTGCCCAATCGTTGCCCTTCAGAAAAAGGGGGTTAAATTCATTTGGACACCGAAATGTGAAGAAATATTTCAATCACTGAAATACCTTTCAACCCAAGCACCCATGCTGAAGATTACATACCCTCATATTGATTTCCTTGTGTGTACAAACGCATGTAAGGAAGGACTCAAAGGTGTCCGTATGCAAGAAGGGCGTGTAATTTGCTACAAATCCAGAAAGTTGAATGAGCATTAAATCAACTATGTGACACATGATCTAGAGTTGGTTGCCATAGTGCACGCTTTAAAAATGTGGAGGCATTACCTCCTGGGTGGGAAATTTTTACTTATGACAGACCATTGTGGGTTGAGGCACTTGTTTGATCAACCAAAACTCAATGCCAAGTAAGATAGGTGGATGGATCTCCTTAGTGAGTTTGATTTCGAAATCAAACACATCAAAGGAAAGGAAAATAGGGTGGTCGATGCCCTTAGTAGAAGTATGAAAGCGATTCACCTGGCAGAGGTAAGCACCCGTGAAACAGATGTTAGGGAAAGAGTCAGGAAAGCACAAGAAACAAATTCATTCTTCAAGACAATGACCTCATACCTAAGGAAAGAACCTACAGGACTAAAGTATGAAGGCTATCAGATGCTCGATGAAGGCTTGTTGACTTACAAAAACATATTGTATATCCCAATTTGTGATGACTTAAAGAGGTTCATAATGGACAAACTACACAAGAGACCATACACTGGTCACCCARGATATCAGAAAATGATCATGRCCACTAGGAAACAATTCTATTGGCTTGGATTGAAAAAGGACACAACTGACTATCTAGTTAAGTGCCTAGAATGCCAACAAGTTAAGGCAGAACACCGGCACCCAGCAGGGTTGTTACAACCCCTACCAATTCCATAATGGAAATGGGAAACCATATCCATGGATTTCATCACCGGATTACCAAAATCGTCCAAGCATAACGACACCAGCATGGTCGTGGTGGACAAATTGAGCAAGTTTTCTCACTTCATTCCTGTCAAGTCAACTTGTAAAGCGATAGATATTGCCAACATCTTCATGAAGGAGATATTCAGATTGCATGGCATGCCTAGGGAGATTATATTGAACAGAGACACAAAATTCACTTCAAGCCTTTGGAAATCCTTGATGGTTGTTTTTGAGACTAGATTGTTGTTTAGCACAGCCTATCACCCTCAAACTGATGGACAGACAGAAAGAGTAAACCAGATATTAGAAGACATGTTAAGGATGCATGTAATGGATCATCCTAAGAAGTGGAAGACTACTTTCCATTGGTGGAATTTTCCTACAATAACAAGTATCAAGAGTCACTGAAGATGAGCCCTTTTAAAGCCCTCTATGGTAGACAGTGAAAGATTCCAATTAGCTGGAATAATCCAATGGATAGAATTACAATCAGACTGAACATGATGAAAGAAATGGAGCAGCAAGTGATTTAGATAAAACAAAATATGAAAATTGCTTAGGATAGATAGAAGAGCTATGCTGATCGAAAGAGAAACCCTAGAGAGTTCAAGACAAGAGGCCATGTCTATCTCAGAGTTAGAACTAGGAAGAGTTCCCTAAGAATGGGAGTTTGTGCCAAGTTGGCACCTTGGTATTGTGGTCCCTTTGAAATCTTAAATAGAGTGGGACTTGTAGCCTATAGGCTAGCACTACCTCCCACAGTAAAGGCACATAATGTTTTCCATGTTTCATTATTGAAGAAATATGTACATGATTCTAATCATATAATTGAGTGGTCCGTGATCCAGGTGGAGCCGGAGGGAGAATTCCTACCAGAACCTCAATTCTTACTGGATAGGAAGGAAACTTCACTAAGGAACTGAGCCATTGCACAGGTCAAGGTGTAGTGGAAACACTTTGGCCCAGATGAGGCTACGTGGGAAATGGAGGATTCCATGAGACATGCATATCCATTTTTGTTTACTTCTGTACATACAGAACATATTGACAGGTAGAACATTGAGGACAATGTTCTTTTAAGGGGGAGGGAATTGTAACACCCTGTTTCTCCAGTTTGTAAATATAACTATATTGGCCAAGAGACTATGGCGAACTTAGTATGTGTGAATGTTTGATTTGTTGGACCTTTTTATAAAAGGTCAATGAATGTAAATTTTGTTATCTACTAGAAAATGGAAAAGTGTTGCATGACTGTCAAAAAGGGGGTGTGCTAAGAGAGACCACGAATGATATGAAAGAGATGGTGAAGGGGACCAAGAATGGTTGCGTTAACCTTCACCAAACCAGTACTTTGTTGGAATTAATTTCTCAAGGATCAGAACAACCCTCTGACCCAGGAATGAATTACAGTCAGGCTGGTAGGTGGGAAGACCTCCTCAAGTGTTAATGAGGGGACATGGCCAACCATTCATCTGTAAGGCTTCCAAACCTGACCACAGACTGGGAATTCGGGCCACACACAATCTTTTTAAGGAAGGCATGGTGGGCAGAGGACGACTGACGAAGAGTGCAGAGATGAGAGACTGGGCTCTCGGGTTCGAGGAAGAACTGTGAAAAAGGAATGTGTTCTGATCATAGGAGTAAAGATTGATTGGGGAGAAGAAGAGTAACCTTCATCCCTATCTATTTCTGAGCCGGAAGAAGGAGAGTAACCTTTGTCCCTATCTTTCACTTAGTTGGAAGAAAAGATTTAATCTCAAAGCATCGTGGTCTAGCTCAGGGGTGGCCAGTGGTAAATCTGCTAGGAGTGATTGAGCCTATGGTTGGGTATAAATGAGCACCCCTTTTAGCAGTCACACCACATCTTTTGGTTCTGATAATTGTTTTCAAACTTCGTATATTGAACTAAAATAATGGATGAATGCATGGGTTTATATATATATGTGTCTGTGTGTGTGTGTGTGTGTGTGTGTGTGTGTGGTTATAAATGGTTTTTGTGTGGAATGGTCATAATATATGTACACATTCATCGCCCTGTGAAATTATTCTCATGACTGATAGTCTGTATGCCCCAACGTATTCCTTGAGGTTCCTTGGGACATAATCCTGTAAGACGGTCGAGGCAAGAGATACCCTGTCAATTTGACCCTATCCGTCTAAAGAGGATACCTCCTTCAGACTCCTTATTGTGTAGACATGGTTTCATGCCTAAGACCTTAACCACTTCATGATAAAGTTTAGGAAGGATAGTGAAGTTCAAGCCTTGAAATGGAAATCTCTTCATTGGAGGACGAACAGACGAGATCCGTTCTAGAGGACCCATATGACCAATGTCTAGGAACCCTGCGCTAAGTTCGAAAGGAGTTATCTCTTGGTGGATTCAGAGCCTTGGATCTCGAAGTCTGGGATGTCAAACTTCACAACTGTCGAAATTACCTGACTTCCAGAGTCGCGAAATGTTGTGAGTCATTGATCTGGGGATTCYGTTGGGGTCCCTTTTCGACCATCTGATCGTCTAGTGGAAGGTTTCATGTATGGTACCTTGGAAAAGTTSAACTTCAGGAGAATGGAGATGCTATAGTATCAAACTCCCCGAATGTCGAAATCGCAAAGTAACCAAGACCATAGATCTAGGGAACCTTTGGGTTCCTTCCTAGCCTTCATATCTATGATGTAGTCAGTTCGACGTTGATCTCTTCGAGAGGTCAGGGGTGTTGTAACGTCAAAACTCATCGAAGACCGAAGTCGCGAAGTAATGTGGACTGTGGATCTAAGGATCCTTCGGGACCCTTCTCGACCATCCATCATAAAGGACACAGGGTACCAGACCCTGTACTTTGGAGGATTTGAAGCTTGGTGCTTCAAAAATCCTTGAAGCGATGAGAGCCAAAGACCCATGGGTCTAAGTGTTTGGACCTCAATCGTGAAATTTGAAGAATGTAGAATATTGTTAGTCAATATTGATGTGGCACAATGATGTCACTTAGGGTGACGTGGATCCATGATAGACGTGCCACGTGTCACCTTGATTCGTGCGTATCACCCACCCTATATACCTAGTGGAACACGACACATGTCACCCCAATTAGGGCACATGTCTTCCCTAGCCTTCCACGTGTTAGCTTGTGGTACGTACCCATCTTAGCCAAGAAGGGTTGGTGAAGTGATCGAAACTCCAGGAGTCCTGGACTTTGAGATTCTGGAGGGTATAGAATGTGGTATTGTAGAAAGGCCCGAAGGTCGAAGCACGTGGCAAACTTACGGGGCCTTGGAAGTTCATAACTTCGGATGGTCTCGTGTGTAGATAGTAAAGAGGCATGAAGTGTCGAAGCATTGAATTCCTCCACAATTGATATATGAGAAAGAGATTAACCCGGACATGGGATCGATGGATGGTATTCCACCGTGGAGGGAGGAACTTAGAAACAACATGCATTAGGTGGACCCACATGGGCGCCATGTGGTCCTCAACCAATGAGTTCTAGAAGAACTTTGGGAAGCCATAGCTTGAAATCCAAAACTTGGTTTTGAGCCTGGTAGTAGTTGTTAGAACGCTATGGTTGAGTAGAGGAGGATAAAGACTTCGGATAGAGGATATGAGATATTAAGTAGAGAGAAATTTTGATGCCCCATCCCTAGGAAAGTTACTCAGGGGTCGRGTGTGTTACAGAGCAGTAGCCCTGGATTTTTATTACTTGCCCCTCATCAAAGCCCTCGGTATTATAATTTCTTTCTAGCTTTGAGTTGGGTTAAAACATCATTTAGTTTTCTCAATCACAATAAAATTAGAGAGTATAAGCAGAGTGTAAGCAAATAAATGGTTCGGGGAGGAGGAACTCAAACTTTGGTGACAAAGGCACTCGCTAGATTTATCGAATATGAGGTTGTATTTGTTGTTCATGTTTAATATGTTTATGAAGATATTTCTTATTTCCCCCTTCCAAATCATGGTGCAATATATTTGATGATTTGGTTTTAATTTATGATGTGAGGATGAAATAACCTCCTATAGTTAGAATAAATGGATAGTGAATTTATGTTATTATTCTATGTATTTATCATAATTCACATTTATATGTCCATTTCAATTTGAGGAAGGTGTGTTGTTGGTGTTGTGTGCAAGTTTGAAGTAAAGGTTTAAATCATGATAAATTATTTGGATTTCACACAAATGACATAAAGGGATCAACGATATGATAATAAGTATTTTTCCATCCTCTTTTCTTACATAGTTACCTTTTGTAAATGATTCATTCTATAAATTGGTTAATTATCTTATATTTTCTTTGTCAGTGATTCACCCTAATCGTTGGGGACTTTTCCCTAAAACAAATATAGTCCCACAGTACTAAGATTGATTTGGTTACATTGTTGAGTTAAATTAATGCTTGTGCACTTTTTAAATCCCCCCTAATAAATTCATTGGTTTTAATTTTTGTTTGTGCATTGTGTAAATGATAAGTAGTAGCATTGAGTTACATTACACCCGTTCTATATAAAGGGTTGAGATAATCATGTCCATCCCTATGATTTCCCTTTGATTGGATCATTGGATTAGGTCCATAGAACTCTTAATCAATTGTTAGTTTAGCTATGTACCAAATTCCACAACTCAATTTCACCTTCCATTGATAACACATGGCTAATTTAGTGCTTGCTTGATCATTGTACAATGTATATCACAATAAATAGCCCATACTTGCATCATTCTTCATCTTCCTTGTTTGTTGGAATGAAACGTTGTTGGTGTGTTGTGTCACCATGTGTTATAGCTTGAAATTCCATCGATAGCTATGCACAAATTGAAGTTAGTTATACTCCATTTGTCTCTCTAAGTTTTCTTGTGCATTGCTAAGTTACCTACAACCATGCACTATAAAAAAAATGGTCATATACATTTGTATTTCTTAGGGTCCTACCCTAACCCCCTAAGTAGATAGATAGGTTTCTAGAAGGTTCCACCTACTAGAAAGTTCCTTCTCTATAATGTTCCCAGGAGTTATATAGAACCATATAAAGAAGTAGAAGCAATGTAATGAGATGTCTTGTGAAGTATATTGTAATCAGAGCTCTACTCAATTGGAGGTTGATCCCTCGAAGAGGAAAGTGAACATTTCTCTCATCAATAAAGGTATAACATTTTGTGGTATTTTTTTTTTTCTATTGTTGTTGCAATTTGTCATTTCTACAATAAATCTAGGTAAAATATATTATTTATGCTCTGCATCTTCCAATTTACTAAAAAATAACACCATAGTATTATGGATTATGGTGATAGCAATGAGGAGTGGTGTTTTCTTTTTTAACATTTCATATATATATATATATATATATATATATATGACTAAAGTGTTCACATTAAAAGAAAAAAAATGGATTGCATTGTTTGTTTTTCAATACAAAATTAGAGAGCCCTTGGTTATATGCAAGATATATATTGAAGACAAAGTGATACCATTTAAAATTATTGTGTAATGTGTAACTAAGCACCATCCACATATGAAATCATGAATGTATATTGTCTTCAAGGTATATGAGTCTTGTATGCTTGAACTTTTTCATAATCTCACCTTCTTATTTTATTGGTATTACAAGGATAATGGATTACTCCTTGCTCGGGCATCCATCATGGTAACGGAAAATAAATAAATTAGGTAGTTATTTTATTGATATTACAAGGATAATGGATTACTCATTGCTCGAGCATCCATCATGGCAACATAAAAAAATAAACTAGGTAGTGAAACCAAATTAGAAACAAACATTTCCAATCATGGTATCAAATTCATATCAACAAGCATGATTTAGGGTTTGATTTAGGGTTGATAGAGTAATTCCAAAGACCAAATTTTAAATTCCACATAAGATACATGTTGGTGAGGCAGAGGGGCCATAGGTCCCATTTACATATCACTTTCCTAATGTATACTATCAAACTTGTGTCTCCTTTTTTCACTTCTAGTGAAAAAAGTGAGTAGGGATAGTTGTAGTGGTAGGTTTGAATCATTAGTCATATTTATATTAGTGTATGTATTTTCCACCTCTATGGGTGAGGCAAGCATATTTTTTGTATCTCTAGGCACATATACTTTTAGATTTGGATATGCAGTCACTGACTCAACTCCCATTCCTTCCACCATGTGGGTTTCCTATCAAATTGGTTTTTAATTTAAGAAACCTTTTCTTTTGTATATGAGGCTACCACATACCCATGCTCAAAGAAAAACATACAATAAAATACTATATGTTGAAAATCCATAATTTGTGTCTAACTATGATTCTCACACTCCAACATAATTTTATCTGAGATATCTTTCCATAAATCTACATAAATGCATATTATTGTAGGGTGGAATTATAAATATTTGTCGATTCTAATATAGGTTGTAAATTTTCTGAAAAAAGTGTTATTGATGATTGTAAAGGTATTTTGATTCCAATACTCTAGAGAAAGACTGGGCATTCTTACCCAAATTAGAATCTTTGTTAATGTTATATGAGTGGGTTGAACTAGGATGCCATGGCTTCATAAAAAAACCAACTTTTTCCATAAACCAAGGGTGTCCGGAAACTTGGATTATGTCTTTCTTTGAGATAAATTTTGATAATGAAAAAATGTTTCATTCAAATATATCAAGGTTGATTTCTCCATAAAAGAACTCTAGGAATCAACAATCCACTTTTATAGATTTTTTAAATACCCATCTCCCATGATTCATGGTACTCTTTAACCAATGCAATATTTAAAATATGAGCTCATTCCGCTTTATCCACAACTAAGGATGGAATAGGTGCCTTCTATGACACAAAGGGAGATATAGATGGGATTCAACCAATATCAAACTTAACATAATTGGAGGGCTACTCTAAATGAAAAAGAAAGTTCCTTTAAATGAAGTTTATTTAAATTTTCTATGTACTTCATATGGAGGATATTTTGAATCTATATAGTAGGAAATCATACCTTTGTTTTATGCGCTCCCTATAGACAAAGCACTTAATGTAGGGTCAACTCCTTCTATGTGTTCAAATTGGCTAAAGTACAACTATCTTCCAATTATTTTTCAATTAAAATCAATGTTTAATGGTCAAGAGGGATCCTCTCCTCATCCTCAATATTTTCCTTTAGATTGTTGATGGCATCCAAGCTCTCCATCTCTAGGGTGATAGTGGACCTCATGTATAGGGTTTTCTTAAGGATTTGCATGACTTCTCTTGCAAGGATTTTGTTAAACAATCAAATAATATTATTTAATCAAACAACATTATTTGTTTTTTTACACTTTATTAGTGGTGAACTCCTCTAGCATATTGGACTAATGGTGTAACGCACCATATTTTGATCTTAGGTAGTTAGAATTTTGACTTTTCTCATCATAGTAATTCATTTCTTAGTAGCTATTTGGACTCAATGAAATTGATATAGACATGTGATAGGTGTAGATGTAGACCTATTTATGTGTTGCATGATATTATTTTTATTGTTATATGTTCATGATGTTTTTTTTTTGTAAATAAAAAGAGACTATATTACCTCATGCTCTCAAAATGAAACATTTGTCAAAAGATTACAACTAGACTCACCACCTGTTCTGCCACAGGTGTGGAAACCAGGACATGTGGCACTGTGCATGGATAATACTATGCATAGGTGGCACTGTGCATAGAAATGACATATTTCTGAGAACTGTAAAAACATGCCACCTGTTATGCCATGTATATGGAAACCATAACAAGAAGTTTTCTCTAGAGTTTCATGGCAACAAGAAAAAAACCAGCCAAGACCAGAAAATTAACAGTAGAAAATATAAACATGAGGCTAACCCGGGATTTCATTCTGGCTGACCATGAAGGCATAACGCTGGAAGCAAGTTAGGCAACGGCTCTTTGCGAGCTTGCCTGATAGGGAATCAAATAGGAAATCCATGTGTTTTCTTAGGAGGCTCTGGTTGTACATTTTCTCGGCTAGGTCCCTCCTCATCTTGAAAATGAGGTCTAGGTGTTCCTCCATGAGCCTGCACGATATGGGCGAGGCATGGCTATCCAGGACTTGCGACATTGGCACCATGTCCTTCTCTCTCATGCCATAATTCAACCCAATTGATTTATGGGTCTACCGCTTTGGGGTCAGTGGATTTTTTGCAGCAATTCGACAGACTTGGAGGAAGCTCCTCTTCTACCAGACAACCTGTCATGACCAACTCCTTGGTGCCTACCTGTGTTTTCCATTCATCGCCAACGTCCTACAAGTGATGAGGAATCTCCACCCAGTGAGGAGGAATTTCCTCCTCCACTATGAAACCTCTGTAATTGGGCTTTGGGATAGGCGACTGGGGCTCTGCCTGAGTTTCCATGTCCCAATTCTTATCAGAGTGGGGAGAAAGGGTTAGTTTGCTTCTTGGAAAGGGATGGAGAGCCACAGTTCCAGTGCGGTGGTGCCTGCCCATTTGGCTATAGTAGGTTGGCACGCGTTTGGGCTTGCCTTTCTCATGGGGCATAATGAAGTTAAGCTTGAGGGGAGAAGTGTGCATAGTGGGGAGGCCGAAGAAGCTCGGGAGGGATGAAATGAAAAGACCAGAGGCCCGAGAGAGCCAAATCATGATAGCTAAGGGAGAATGAGAGATTGAGGGCGAAAAGTAGAGATAAAACTAACAACGGGTAAATCCCTGTGTGATAATGAGTGAGGTGATAGCAATGGATGCCATGAATGTTGAAGGGTTGTGGGTGGAGGCTATCGTACAAGTTCCCATAAACGCCATTAGATTTGTTGGACCGTCCTGACACTCTATTCTCTGCTCTGCGTAAATTTGGGGCATGTCAAGTGAATTGGGGAGGGTACTGGCGGCAAGGGGATTTAACTGCCTCTGCTGCCAGCGCATCATGTGACATGCGGTCTCCAGGTGGCACCCCATCTGGGGGGGGGGTATATTTTTATGAAGTTGATAATTTTGTGATTTGGTTAATCATGTAAACACACATTTCTTAATTGAATGTTAATACATATATGGATTCTTTTATGAAATTGTGGTGTAAATGCATGGATACGAGTTATTGGTGAACTAACCTACAGGTTTATGAGCTATGTGACTGTACTGATGATATAACTTGGATCTCATAGACATCAAAAAGATATAGTATGTTATAAGTTCCACTTATTATTTAATTTATTATTCGAAATATTGTTATAATTTGCGGTAAGTGTGGTTTTGACAAGATGCACAACTTGCCCAGAGTGATTGTTTGATGACGTGACTCTAAGAACAATAGTTGCACAATATGGATCGATATAGGGTGTTGACCCTAGTTCTATCAGGAGGGGTGGAGGTATTTCCCATAGTGTATCCTTTGAAACCTAGAGTCGTGGGAGGGTCGTGTGAAGTCATGCTCCCCTAGACGTGTGATGGAGACTACTAGTTTCCTGTTGGGGAAGTTTGGTTGAGATGTATGACACTTCCACTTACGGATTCTATTTGGAGTTAGGTCACTATACTTGACGCTCCAGCTTAGTCCAGTAGAGGAAAAGACAGGATGGAAGATGGAAGTAGGTTAGGAAGGAAGGATGCTTCAAAGTTAGTAGAGAATATTGATTGGGGATTAGATGTGCCATTATTGTTTACTCACTTGGTTTCTACCATGTTTAAAACCCTCTTTTGATTCCATTTTGATATTTTAAGTGTGATAATTAGTTATTTATGAATTATTGTAATTTTGTTCATTAATATGAGTAAATTTGATATGTTGTCATGCATGCCTTGGTGTGATCATACATGAACTATGCACTAGAGAAAGTGGTTGTTTATCACTAGTACATGCATAAGATATGTCTCTGCTAGCTACCCATGCATAGCCTACACATGTACATTAGTATAATTAATTAATGTATTAATTATTAAACTAGATTATTAACTATTTAATTTAATGGTTTAATGACTATGTAAATTATCTTGCATAAAAAATATTTAGTAGCATTAAATATCTTCTTTGACTTTCATTGATGGTTGGTATGATTAATTAAATTAGTATGGTGGGTTGTCATGTACATTTGGGAAAAATTGTCAAGTTGCATTTATAAGCTTTCATGAGAAGAAAGAAAATTGTCAAGTTGCATATAAGCTTCTCATGAGAAGAAAGAGTCTTGCATTTTATTTATTGTTACTCTTTATATGTTACTTATATTTTATTTTATCTAACTTTCCCAAAAATATAGATAAGTGGGAGGCTGATGGATAATAATGAGGGGGTCGAGGAGACTTGGGGAAGTGGGTATGGGAACTTGATAAACAGGGAAGATGACGTAGTGATGAAGGGGCTGAGAGGTTGGCACGTTGAGAGTTTCACACACCGACAATTCTTGGAAGATATAATTATTGTGAGTCTTCTTAGAGAATATGTGCTTTACTGTTCTTAGAGTCATGGGCAGGGAGGGCTAAGAAACTAAAATGTTTCTTGGAGCTAAGAATTCGGCTAGGCTCCTAGTTGGCTAGGAGGATTCCATTGTTTCCCTCTGGGAAAGTGAAAAGAAAATGAATGCTTGGAAGCATCTTCTTAGTACTGGCAGGACTACATTGCAAATGGTAATCTTCAATAGACTAGGGAGGAGGTATTTTACTTAGTATATTTTGTTATGTTTCTATTTAAATATTTTAATCGTAAAGTTAACTTCTTATTTAAATCTCATCCTCTTATTTAGATTCGTATATTTGGATTCAAATTTGGAATATTTAGCATTGGAAAAATTGTAAAAGAGTTATGAATATGTTGTAGGTTTCTCCATCTATGAAAGAATAAGTTTTTTTTACACTTAATGCATGTGTTGAAATTATCAAATATTATGTAGTATCATCTCATGGTGAGGTGTTACATTTGGTATCAGAGCATAATCTCAACGCTAGGGCCAAAAGGGCCATCATCTTTGTGTGGACTACTCTAAATAGACATCTAGATTCAAATTTGAAAGATTTAGCATTCTTTCCATGCAAACAACCAAACAACCAGATATAATTTCGGGATTTAGTACCATGTAGAAATTATGTTTACAGATTTTGAATGAAGAACCTTGGTCTAGGCCTTATACCAACTCGACCATCTCAACAGTTGCATTGGATCCCTTTACTAAGTAACATGTTTTTCTATTGTTTTCTTAACTGAGAGTTGTATTCAGAACACTTTATTTGATATTTTCTTGACCTATAGAATGTTACTCATTTTGACATAAGAGAATCATGTGGAGACATCCCTGAGATCGCTATCCAAAATCAACATTTCTAGGTCAACTCTAAACATGTCAGGTTTATATATTAAATTAAGCCCAATCTTGATATTTTAGGGCCAACGTGTCCCATACTAGGAACTCCCAACATAGTGGGATGGCCTTGATCTATCCTTAGTAGTGAAAAAGGAAACATCCAAATGCTCACAAAAAATACTAGACTTTGACACTATAGAACAAAATCTAGACCCGAAAAAAAAGAAAAGAAATCTATGAAAACGATGACACCTTGTGGAATTTTGATGTGGGGAAATTTTGAAGTATTCTCTGCTCTACGTCAAATGTTCTTCAAGTTTTTCATTGAAGTGAGATTGAAACTCCTAGGAATTTAGATAAAATCAAGTAATGAATTTGTCGGAGGGTTCTGTTATAGCCAAAAGCCACTAGCATATCCTATATAAACTTTCCCATTGCATTGTAATCATGTATAAACTTTCCCAGTATGAACTCTTTTATGCTAACCCCAAGACTGGCATCAAATCTGTAATTATTTTGGCTAAAAGGGAATCTTTAGAGATAACAGAGGAAGCCAGAATTATCTTGGTAGAGTACCTCACAATCTTCAGAACCTTTTCAACGCCATCCTTTTTTCCTAAATAAGCTTCAGATGCTTTGCAAAATCTATACCTTTCTTTTTGCTTTGCATATTAATTGTAGTGACACTAGTATCGATATTAATATTTTTAGCAATTGTGCATGTAGATGCATCTATCATTATCTCTGGATTTGTAGAGGGTTTCTACATTTCCATCCTTCCAAATTCTTTTTAAAAGATAGTCTACAGAGGAAAATATGAATTTTCTGTAGATGAAGAAACGACCCAAGAAAAAGAAAAGTTAAGCTTCTTACTCTCCTTCCTTCATTAATAATTACACTTGTAACTTTTAATTTGTACTCTATTTTTTGGTAAATGAGGAAATGAAAAAAAAATTATTTCGTGCACGAGATTGAAAATGATATTTGTAAAAAAAAAAAAAAAAAAGTGCTTCATTTCTTAATCTCTTAAAGAGTCATGGATTATTTTGAGGAGCAATATGGCTAAATATTAAAAATACTTGTTATTATAATTACCACATAAGACATGGACCTTTTTCTGCCTTGCAAAATGAAGATGTAATAAGATACATGTTTTGTAGGCATGTAATAAGATACAGACTGGTTTCTAATATATTTTCTAATATATTCCATTCAATATATGAACACTTCAAACATGGGATCGGTCTGTGAGAGGACGAAGAAATGGCCATTCAAGAATTTATAAAATATTCAAACTCTGTACGCCCACATAGTATACTCGTTGCTATAAAAACTATAAATAAAGAAAGTTTCCACTATTCTACACCACATCTCAGAGCTCATAGAGTCTCATTCAAGATGTTGATGAGTGACGAGAAGGTAGATATAAATATGATTGAGACCTAAGGATTGTGTAAATATATGAGTGGTCCAGATCTACACATCAGAGATTGATCATGGATAATCATGTAAATGCCTTTAATTTAATTTACAAATGAACAAGTAGCAATTATAATATAAGAACACAGTTTTCAAGTAATTTTGTTACAATTTAGAATAAATGTGTAAAATCAAATTTTGTTACAATTTAAAATAAATGTGTAAAATCATTTTGTAGTTACTACGGTAGGTTTGTAATTTCAAAATTATGCTTAAAAATAAATAAACCCAAACAATTATTATCACTATCATTAATATATTATTTCCTATAAAATATGGTAATGATAATGTCCTATAGACAGGACAGAGATATTTTCACAACCAAAAATATATATAGGTGGATGGTAGTTGGACGTAGATATAATTGACAGCGTCAATAAGTATTTCTTGGGTTTTAATGGATTTGTGTATGTAAGGTTATAAGGTGAAATATGTTTATTACCTATTATCTTTGGTAATTTGTAATGAATATTTTAAAAGTATGAAAATAAATTTATTAATTTTAGTGGTAATGTTCAATAATTTTTTTTAATATGAAAATGAATTTATTAAGTTTTATGATAATGTCCAATTAGTAATGTTTAATAATTTTTTTTAATATGAAAATGAATTTATTAAATTTTATGGTAATGTCCAATACAAATTTTTAATATGAAAATGATTTTATTTACAGTATTGAAAAGATTAGTATATAATAATAATGAAATTTTAAAATTTGAATATTAAAAAAAAATTAAATTAAAATGTTGTTATTATTATTATTTTAAAAATTTGAAAAAAAATAAAAATAAATTTACACCTAATACAAATAAAAATAAAATTTGAGTACTTACATTATAGTCAAAATAAATAATGTCATGTCAAATGATTAATCTTATGTGGATAAGTCATAACTAGAAGGAAAACTTTTATAATAAGTAATAAAAGAGAAATGAATAAAATGTGTATGTGCTAATGAGAAGGGAAACTCTTATAGAAAGACGTATATCATTAATATATTTATAGAGAAATGTAATACTTACTTTCAGGTTATCAACATAAAAGGTGTATAGTAGAAAAAAGGGGGGTTAGACAATAATAATGAGGTTTCTTATTGTTTAAGTTCAAGTATCTTCGAACTTGAATTTAATAAAGGTGATATAATTTAATTAAAGTATTAAAATATATATATATTATTATTATTATTTATATTGTAAGAGGAACATCAATTACTTGTGAGTTACAAAAGGATCAACTTTGTGAGGAGCTTATGGAGTTGTAGGTTGCCTTGGTGTTCTTATATTATGAGTGGAGACCAATGGTGGTTTCCACACATAATTCTTTTGTGTTATGTGTTGCGAATGAGAAGATATGTTGACTTATATAGCACCACTTGTACTCCCAAGAGAGGAGTGTAGCTTATGTATATGATTTGCCTCTGTATGTAAGTGTGGGTGGAAACAACCTTGACCACAAAAAGGGTGCAGTGTCAAGTTTTCCATAGAAAACATTGTGGATTGTATTCAATCATAATTGATGTTAGCATGGTGACATTGACAACGTAGCACTCTAGCGCGTGCTTTTGTTAGTTCCCCATTCCTACAAACACTCAAGGGATACTATAAGTGGGCCTATGTTGTGAACCTAGAACTTAAATTAAGAACAATAAGTGAAATATCATGACAATATGTCTTATTATATCATAATATGTGATGGGGTATATCCAATGGTTTCTATTTAGCCAACACGATGTTCAATCAACTCATGTTTAATTATTAAGTTGACTTAAGTGTACAGGAGTAGTGGAGTTAATGTATATCTTGTGAAGGATTGGTAAAATTAGTAAGATGAGTAATAAACACCTTAATTGATGTTATTTGAGTAAGAAAAATAAATTAAGAGTGTGCCCATAAAAAAAACAATTGATGTGTTTTAGAAGGAACACTTTGAGAAAAGGGGGTGTCCCTTGGGAAATGGGTAGCACTTTCGCCCACAAATTTATTTGGTAGTAGCAATTCCAATGGAGTGTCATGGATTATTATGCATAAGTCCCTTGTAAGAGGGTTGAACTATATAAATGGAAGCTCACATCTTGAAATGCATTAATAGGTCTAACAAATACTAGCTCAATAAGAAGGATTTTTCCCTATGAAAAACTATGTTTAAACAAAAAATAAAAATTCTAGATGAGGAATGATGAAAACATACTTCCCATTGTTAAACTTCTTTCATAGTAGGGGGAAAGAACTCGAAAGTGCTAGAGATGGATAAGAAAAGAGCTAGAGACATTAAGGGTAAGTATTATGTAAGTATAGATCATATAACTTTGAGACATACGAAGTATACTTAAGGGAAGAGAAGACCCTAAGGGTAGGTGACTAAAGAGTTTGGAATGAACCCTTATAGTAAATTTATTCTTGATACATGTCTGTGTGTGTGTGTGTGTGTTCACTGACCCACGTGTCAACATGGTGCTCTTTACATTTAACTTAATTGAAATACAATTCTTATGACTTAAGAGAAAAGTGAGATTGGAAAAAATAACCAAACAAACCATGATGTGATGACATCAAATGACAATCAATTAGCAATATCTTAGTCAATGTTCCTAGGCATGGGAAACTTTTGTGTGTTGATCTCATGAGTGATGGCATATGTATTAACAAGATAGAGTGATAATCAAAGTCAATGATGATTGTTTATAATTATCAAGATATCCCAGGTGGGATTGTGTGTATGAATTAATGAAATTATAATCGAACTCAATATAAAATTAACTTAATTAAAGAATCAATAATGAGCTAAGATTCTAATTGGTTGTAAAACTAGTAAACTATACTTTAATATAGAACTTAGGAAGAATAAATCTATAAGGGAAGTGTGTCTTTTCATTAATTTAATTACGAGTGGTGATAAAACAAAGTTGGGACACAGTAAGATGCTTGTTGAACATGGACAGTCTCAATCAATATATTACTAGATTCAACATGTTTTCATCAAGTAAAGGTCTAGTGGGACCATTATAACACATGTTTGTTATCAAGAAAGACACATAGTAGTTTTTTTCATGAATTTTCCTTGTATTATGAATAACCATAACTTCAGGACGAAGTTTCGTTAAGGGTGGGTGTATGTAACGCCCCATATTTTGACCTTAGGTAGTTAGAACTTTGACTTTTCTCATCATAGTAATTCATTTCTTAGTAACTATTTGGACTCAATGAAAATGATATAGACATGTGACAGGTGTACATGTAGACCTATTTATGTGTTGCATAATATTATTTTTACTATTATATGTTCATGATGTTGATCATTATGTGATTTGGTTAAACATTTAAACACACATTTATTAATTGAACATTAATACATATATCGATTCTTATATGAAAATGTGGTGTGTATGCATGGATATGAGATATTGGTGAACTAACCTACATGTTTATGAGCTACGTGATAGCCAAATGACTATAGTGATGAGATAACTCGGATGTCATAAACATAAAAAAGATAGAGTATGTTATAAGTTTCACTTATTATTTAATTTATGATTCGAAATATTGCTATAATTTGTGGTAAGTGTGGTTTTGACAGGACACACAACTTGCCCAGAGTGGTTGTTTGATGATGTGACTCTAATAACAATAGTTGCACAATATGGATCGATATAGAGTGTCGACCCTACTTCTATCAAGAGGGGTGGAGGTATTGTCCACTGTGTATCCTCCGAAACCTAGAGTTGTTGGAGGGCCGTGTGAAGTCACACTCCCCTAGATGTGTGATGGCAACTGCTAGTTTCCTGTTGGGGAAGTTTGGTCGAGATGTATGAGACTTCCACTTACATGTTCTATCTAGAGTTAGGTCAATATAGTCGATGCTCTAGCTTAGTCCAACAGAGGAAAAGAAAAAATGGAACATGGAAGTAGGCTATGAAGGAAAGATGCTTTGATGTTAGTAGAGAATATTGATTGGGGATTAGATGTGCCATTATTATTTACTCACTTGGCTCCTACCATGTTTAAAACCCTCTTTTGATTCCATTTTGATATTTTAAGTGTGATAACTAGTTATTGATGAATTATTGTAATTTTGTTCATTAAGATTATTAAATTTGATATGTTGTTCTACATGCCTTGTCTAATCATACAAGAACTATGCATTAGAGGAAGTGGTTGTTTATTGCTAGTACACGCATAAGATATATGTCCTCTAGCTATGCACGCATACCCTACACATGTGCACTAGTAGAATTAATTAATGTATTGATTATTAAACTAGATTATTAACTATTTAATTTAATAGTTAAATGACTATGTAAATTATCTTGCATAAAAAAATATCTAGTAGCATTAAATATCTTCTTTGAATTTCATTGATGGTTGGTATGATTAATTAAATGAGTATGGTGGGTTGTCCAAAAAATATCTAGTAGCATTAAATATCTTCTTTGAATTTCATTGATGGTTGGCATGATTAATTAAATGAGTATGGTGGGTTGTCATGTACATTTGGGAAAAATTGTCAAGTTGCATTTATAAGCTAGCTTGAGAAGAAATACTTTGCATTTTATTTATTGTTATTTTATATAAATTATTTATATTTTAGTTTATTTTAACTTTTCCCAAAAAAATATAGATAAGGGAGGTTGGTCGATACTAATGAGGGTGGTTGAAAAGACTTGGGGAAGTGGGTATGGAAACTTGATAAATAGGAAGAGGAAGTGGTGATGAAGGGGGTTGGAGAGGCTGGAGCATGTTGAGAGTTTGGACAATTCTTGGAAGATATAATTCTTGTGAGACTTCTTAGAGCATATGTGATTTAATGTTCTTGGAGTCACGGGCACAAAGTGTTGGATATGTGTTATATTCTTGTATGACTAGAACTAGTGTCTACGTTGCATTGGGCGTGCAGGGGGGGTCAGAGGGGGGGTTGTAGGGGGGCAACACCCTCGGTAAAAATAAAAAAATAAAAAAAATCCTTGGTTTTCCTGTCCATTTTTTGGCATTTTTTCGGCACATGGTTTTTCGTCGATGGTTTTCTATTTTTGGTTAAGAAATTAGGGTTGTTGACTACTCCGGGTCATAGGATTAGGGTTTGGGATGCCACTGGATCCTATATGTATATTGTATTAAAAAAAATGTATGAGGTGAATGAATATAAAAGATGTTGGTTTTCCCGGTTTGGGTTTTCAAGGGAAAATCTCTGGGTAATGTGTGTATTTTCCATTGTATATTTTATGTTCTTTTATTGAAAATCTGTTTGTAGTAAATAATTTTACAAAGTTAAAATCTACACGAAGGGCCAAGAAACTGAAAGGTTTCTCGGAGCTAGGAAGTCAGTTAGGCTCCTAGTTGGCTGGGAGGATTCTGTTGGCTTGGAAGCATCTTCCTACTATTGGCAAGACTACATTGCAAATGGTCATCTTCAACAGACCAGGGAGGAGGTATTTTACTTGGTATATTTTGTTATGTTTCTATTTAAACATTTTAATTGTAAAGTTAACTTCTTATTTGTCTCATCATCTTATTTAGATTCAAATTTGGAATATTTAGCATTGAAAAAATTGTAAAAGAATTATGAATATATTGTAGGTTTCTCCATCTATGAAAGCATAAATTTTTGTTTACACTTAATGCACATATTTAAATTATCAAATATTATGTAGTATCATATCATGGTGAGGTGTTACAAATTGTTGGAAACTTTGTCTTCATCTTATTAGTTGTAGACAAAGTGATTCATATGTCTTTCATGATCAAGAGAACAACACATATATACACCTATCCTATAGGAAAATGTGGAATAAAGAATGAACAATTGTCTTCACTACCATGAAATTTGATACATGAGCTTGACATAAAGATATTTCTCTTTCAAACTCTAAAGATAGATTTCAATGACCATATCATCTACAAATGCAACTACACAACCTTCTTAACCTTCTTTATTTTCACCCACAAATATGAGACCTGACCCTCTTCATTATCGGCACACCCGACCTAGTTTAAATCCTAGGTAGTGATGGCCTCTCCTTCATCTTTAACGATAGTGTTGACCATGAGTATTTTTTTTCCCTCATGTCTTAGACATGACATGCAGGGAAGTCATCCATCAATCTCTGCGACACTTCCTAAGAGGGGGGCTTATGCGAAGATGGCCTTTCTTGAGCTCGATCTTCCAACCCCCACTTCCACTTTCGGGAATGGAATCTGTGCATTTAACAATATTAAGAAAGGCATTGTAGCTTTGTGGCCAGAGCAATTAGCTAATGAAAAAAATGCAGTTGAAAAAAAATATTGTCAATAACAATACTACTTCCTAACTTAAATGGTCTTTCTACTATTTTTTACAAGATAAACATTATGAAATATCAATTTTTCAAGATTTAAACTTAAAACTAAATAAATAAAACATAATACGTGTTTGTAATGAGCATATAAATAAAAATTTACAACATTAAAATGATATGGTATGTATTCTTTCCTTCATGTGAATTAAAATAATTAGGAGTAATTTACTTTCATTAAAAAAAATATTGCAGATTTGTGTTGATGACGATGTTTTTAAGCTATATTGATATTGTTTTTTCTTATTACTATTATTGATTTTTATTATTATGTAGAGATGCTTTTTTTCGCTATTGTTTTTTATTATTAGGTAAAGGTGGGAAAAATATTTATGAACATAAAAATCATTAAAAAAAAAATATGAAAAATTGCATGTTTGTGTGGATAAGTTAGTTCTATTGGACACTTTGGCAGGTTTCTTCAAATCTCTTTTCCAGATGAATGGTCTAGTGGAGGTTGCTCCAGTGGAGAAGATGCCTACTTGGCGTAACGACAGAGCAAGTGATGCTTACATTACTAAGAGACTTGACCGATTCCATCTGGCTGAAGCTCTTTTATCAACTGTTCAAAGGTTTAGAATTTGGGTTGAGTATCCCTATTTGTCCAATCATGCGCTCCAATCATGTGCCTGTGTTGTTAGAGTTCGGGATTGATTTTCCAACTGTTGCTTCCTCTTTTAAATTAAATCCGGAAATTGTTAGACAGGTTTGGAATGACCCACGACATCTACTTACAGTTGGAGCTCAGAGACGCCTGGTTAGGAAAGAATTAAGGTTGAAGGAAGAATCCTTTGTGGAAATTGTTAGACAGGTTTGGAATGACCCACGACATCTACTTACTGTTGGAGCTCAGAGACGCCTGGTTAGGAAAATTTCACTTTTAAAGGAAAGAATTAAGGTTTGGGTCAGAGAGAAAAGACAAAAGGATCAGTTTGATCTGTTAAATATTGAGGAGGCTATTGAATTCAAATACAATCAAGTAAATTTGGGACTTTCTTCGTTAGAGGATTCTATAAAGCTGTCAAAGCTTGAATCTAAAAGGAATCGTTTTCTAATGGTGGAAGAAGAGAGTTGGCGTCAAAAGAGCTGGACGATTTGGATAAAGAGTGGTTATAAGAACACTAAGTTCTTTCATCATTATGCCAGCTATAGAAGGAACAAGAAATTTATTTGGGAAATAATTGATGAGGCAGGAAAATTCCATTTGGGACAACAAGCTATCAAGGATGAAGCGGTCAGACACTTCAGGTCTTTTTTTAATGATACAGGCCGGATTAATATGGAAGAGCAGATTGAATCAGTTAGTTTATTCCCGACTTTTGTAAATGCAGTTGATGTTCAGAATTTAGAAAAGGAAGTATCAAAGGATGAAATTTTTGAATTTATTAAAGGATTTGCCAGAGATAAAAGCCCTGGTCCTGACGATTGGACAACAGAGTTTTATCACTTCTTTTTTGAGTTAGTCAGTCAGGACTTGGTTGACATGGTCGAGGAGACGAGATTGAAGGGGGAGGTCATATCTTCGATCAATTCTACTTTGTGGCTTTGATTCCAAAGGTCAATAAACCTTCAGTTTTCAATGATTTTCAGCCAATTTCTCTCTGTAACCTTTGTTACAAAATCATTTCAAAAGTCATAGCTAAAAGACTCGAGCCTATTCTTTCATAGATCTATCAGAAGAATAACTTGGATTTCTCAAAGGTCGGCAAATCTTGGATTCCATTGGAACTGCACAGGAGTGTCTTCACAACATTAAGTCAAAAAATAAACAAGCATTAATCCCGAAACTTGACTTAAGGAAGGCTTACGACTGCACCAGTTGGGATTTTTTGAGACTTATCCTTCACCAAAGTGGCTTTGGGATTAATACCACAAATTGGATCATGGTCTGTGTCGTCTCCACTACTTTTGCTACTCTAATCAATGAAGAGGCAACTAAGTTTTTTAAGAGTAGTAAAGGACTGAGACAGTGATGCCCGCTCTTCCCTTTACTTTTTATTTTAGTCATGGAGGGGCTTAATCTATCTTTAAAGAAAGCCCAATCTGAAGGTCCATTATGGGGATAAAAGTGTCCAAAATGATCAGGATCCTCCATTTATTATTTGTGGATGACATCCTCATTATGACTAAATCATCCTTAGCTGAATGGGAAAAAATACAAGAGATTCTACAAGTTTTTTGTCGGGCTTCCAGATTGATCATAAACATCCAAAAATCCACTCTTTTGCATGCGGGAGTTGATCCTGGATCTCTCCAGAGAATAAATGATACTCTTGGTTATCCTTGTAAAGATCTCAGTTCAGGTTTCAAACATTTGGGATACTTATTGAAACCGAGGAGCTACAAATCTCTGGATTGGCAATGGCTAATAGATAAGTTTGAATCAAGGATCAATCATTGGTGTAATAAGTGGCTCACCCTGGGTGGACGTTTAGTACTTATTAAAGTAGTGCTTGAAAGTTTACCAGTTTATTGGCTGACTCTAGCCCATATTTCTATCTCGATGCTGCATATTTTGTGCAGGCTAAGTTATGATTTCCTTTGGTCTGGGAGTAAATCTAAAAAGCGTTACCATCTATGTAACTGGCAAGTCTTAGCAAAACCCAAACAACTTGGCGGCTAGGGACTCTGAAATATTTTTGTCTTCTATAGAGCCTTAGCAACGAACACGTTGTGGCGAGCTTTGATGACACCGAGCATTTGGCACCAGGTAATCAAAGATAAGTATTTTCCTCATGTTCCTGTGGTCTCTTGGTTGCGGTTAGCGGAGGGGTTTTCTTCTTTTGGCTCATAGTCTTGGAAAAACATCTTAAATACCTTACCGGTCATCCTCCATTGGCTAGCATGGATCCCGGGATCGAGGAAAGCGATCATCATTGGGAGAGATACAATCATTGGAATGGAGTGCGCTTCCATTCTATTGGGTGTTTTGGTTATTGAATTAAACAGGAAACACATTTATTTTCTTTCTCAGGCAAGTCGCCCCTTCTCGGTTAGTCTATTGGGACATAACTAGGTCAGTAGCAACGAGTTGGGACTGGAGAGGGATCTTGGTTGTGCAATGTTGGCATTGTCCTAAGTGAAAAGAATGACGAGCTTACCTGGTTAGGCAATGATAAATCTGGACATATCTCCATGAGAAATGTTTACACTACTCTTTCAAAAAAGTTTTGGCCTGAAAAATTTATAGGATGGAGAAAGATTTTGTGGAAATGGAATTGTCCTTTAAAACTTAAACTTTTTATTTGGCTCTTATTGGAGGACAAGATTCTTACCTGGAAAAACCTTCAGAGAAGGGGGTGGTTTGGCCTTGGGTTATGTTATATGTGTAGAGCAAAAGAAGAATCGTGCAAGCATCTATTTGCTAGCTGCCCATTTATTGTGCTAAGTTGTGAGAGAGTTAAAATGAGCCTAAAATTGTCTAATTGATGGAATGGTGATTCTGTAAATGAATGCTTTCAAAATTGGGTTCTACAAAACTATACTCTTAGAGAGCTTTCTGAAAACATCTGTTGGTTTATTTGGAAGGATAGGAATAAGAAATTTTTTGAAGACAGACCTCCATCGGTGGATAGAATTTTTTTATCTTGCTACAGGATCCACAAGCTCTCTGCACATCAAAAATCTGGATTCTTCAAAAAGGCTATCACCTATCTTTCTTCCTGCAGACAAAGATCACGCATGGTTTGATGGGGCCTCTCAACACAATGGCAATCTATGTGGAGCGGGAGGAGTTCTCAAACTAGGAGATCTTGTTGAATACAGATGGACCTTAAACTGTATCTCTGGAACCAATTCTAAGGCGAAACTCATGGGAGCTTGGGCATCCATTATCTTGGGAAAAAGTCTCGGTATTCACGATCTGCATGTGATGGGGGATTCAATGATTGTTATTAATTGGCTTAATGGTAATGGCTCGTTACAGGTGGCCAATCTAGAGGGCTGGAAAGATAGAATTCATGACTTAATCCCTTTTTTCAGGTCTGTCACTTTTGCTCATATTTATAGAGAAAGAAATATGGAGGCTGATGGATTGTCAAAGAAGTCTCTATATACTTCCTAGGGTCACATTGCCTTGATCCAGGTGGATATCGGTGGCCACCCACCTTTTTCGACTAGCTCAAAACAGTTTTCTGGCAATTTTGGCAATTTATTATTTTTAGCAGGTTTTAACTTCCGGGGCCATTTTGAGGGCCTAAATGAAGTGTTTTAACTTCCTAGCCATTTTGAGGGCCTAAATGAAGGTTTTGAGATAGAGGTTCTCATCGATAGTCAAGGCATGATTGGAGCCCCCAAAATGAATCTCCTCGAATGCATACCTTTCCAACGAGCTATCATCATTATCGCCTAAAACGATCGTATGTAGTGTTACCACTCGAAGTTGATGTAAATTAACTGACTTATCCAAACGGGCCCACATGACTTTTGGCTTCATCTCCTAGGGTTAGGTTTTTGGATGTATAAGGACTCTTGGCATTCTCTGCCTATTGTAAAAGGCTCCGTATTCCTCATTGTAATCATCTTATCATGGATGCTAGTAGCAAACTACATCTCTTCTCAGAGATAAGCTACCAGCCTTTAGCTAGTTTATTTACATTCTGTCTGTAGCATATTTCAGCCATTTGTTATTAATGAAATGAAGTCTTATTTTCCTACTGCATTCTGCTTATGTGTATTTCTCTCAGATTTCTCATTGTGTGTCTCTACATAAACTGATCATGCCTATAGTCAATGGAATGAAGGTCATGAGGGACCTATCATCCATTTAAAGTTGTAATAGCATCATAACTCGCTATGATGTTTTTTCTTTGTTTTGAACTTGATCTTTAAGTTTTGGTTGCTTTTCCCCGTGGATAAATATGATTATAATCTTAATTGAAACCAAACAGGCCTGGTAAAGCTATTAATAATTTTTTTATTTCCTCGGCTTCAGGATTTTCAAATCTGTGTTGGAGGCAATGTAAAAAGAATTATATTATTATAAATATAATATGCAATTTTTTCGGGAAAAAAAAAAAAAAAACAACAACACATTTTTAAATCACTACAAGATGCTATATTGATATTGTTTATAAAATTGGAAGAAAAGTATTTTATAAACATAAAGACACTAATAAAGATTCCTCTTTTTTATATGAATATTTATAATCAAACATCATATTCCTTTCCTTCATGGTGTTTGTCTTTTCCACAACCATAGAAAGAGAGGCTTTTATTAAATATATGTTAGAAGATAGAATATCCCTAACGGGGACATCATTCTACTTTACTCAATTTAGAATGTAAAATTAAATTTGGAGTTCAAAATTTTTGGAGAGATTTGGGATATATTCTTTGTGAGATGTTTATATTTGGTAATAAAAGATATATTTTATTTAGAAACTAAGATTTAATTTTTTGGATTTGAACTTGTAATTTTTTAAATAAAATTATATATTTTTCACCATTAAATTTATTTTCTTAATAATTTCATATAAACTTTATTTAATATCAAATATTTAATACCATGTTTGACTCAAAACAATCACTTTTTCGAAATTATTTATAATAATCCTTATGTTTTGGGAGTGTTAATTTCTTTTACTTTTCTAGTAAAACAATTAAGCAAGACAAGGTCATTACAGTAACTCCACGCACATATAATTTTAGATCAGCTCCAATCCCTTCTAACATTAGGGTTCTATTAATTTATTTAATCTAAGAGACCTTTTCCATTCTTAAACAAAAACCTACATTAGTATATTATTTGTTAATAATCTAAAAGTTGTGTTTAACCACAATTCTTGAACTCCAACATAATGTTACTGGAGAGACATTTTCTTATGTGTATAAATGCGAATTATAATAGCGGTGGTAATCTACTTGCTTGTTGTTCTTAAGTCAGTTGTGTATAAATCTCGTAGGTTGTTAAAAAATATCTTTATATAAATTTTTATGTACATAAAAGAGTGAGAAATGTGATATATACACTTAATATAAAAACAATAAATATGATATTAAAAAATAAAAACAATAAATATGATATTAAAAAATATCATTGTATTTTAAATATAATTTTTTTTCACAATAATTAAAATTATATTTTTATATATCTATAAATTTTAAATTTCGTTATATTAATAAAATCATAATTAACATAAATTTATTTTAAATAATAATAAAAAATATAATATTTTATAATTAATAAATCAAGAATTAAAATAAACCTACATTATTCAACTTTGTTATTTTTTCATTTAAAAAACGATTTAAAAAACGATTTTCATAAATAACAATGCATCTTTTTATTTTATTTATTAATTGCTACACGATACGAAGTTGGCATTGTTTTTAATTGTTATATAAGGTTAGACAGAAATATTTATGAACATAATGACACCAATGTAGATTGAAGGTTTATAATCATTCCCTCTTATGATGGAGGATCTCACATGTGGAAGCGGACTTTCAAACGTGTGTCCAATTAATTATAATGAGACAATTCCTTTCCTTTATGGTGTTTGTCTTTTCCACCACCATTATTGTCTAACTTAGAGACCACTCTACTAGTTGTCAAACCACCATCTATGTTTTTTTTGGAGATATTTTAGAATTTGTTTAAGTTGGATCCACTCCTCTGTATTAAAAAGCCCTTACTAAATATTAGTTAGAAGATTTCTAACCAGGAATAATGTTTTATTTAATTTAGAACCTAACAGCTTTATCAAAGATAAGAGCCCTGATTGTGATGGATGGTCAGTGGAGTTCTTTCCATTTTTCTTTGATTTGGTTGCAAATGACCTTTTGGAGGCAGTCAAGGACTCTCGATTATCTGGTGTGGTGAACAATTCCCTAAATTCGACGTTTATAGCTCTTATCCCCAAGGTTAGTGGATCGACATCCTTTGGAGATTTTAGGCTGATTGCATTGTGCAATCTCTGTTACAAGATTATATCAAAGATAATTGCCAAATGAATTAGACCGATCTTGTCAAGGACTCTATCAGAGGAACAATTCGTTTTTCTAAAAGGTAGACAAATCATTGATGCCATAGGTACAGCGCAAGAATGCATTCACAGCATAAAAGAAAAAAGCTACATGCACTTATACTAAAGATTGACTTGAAAAAAGCCTACGACTGTATCAATTGGGACTTTCTGAGATTGGTTCTATTACATTGTGGTTTTGGCCCGCGGACAACCAGATGGATCATGGGATGCATTTCTTTTGCGACATACGCAATTCTAATAAATGGAGAACCAACAGATTTCTTTAAAAGTGGCAGGGGTCTCGGACAGAGGTGTATGTTATCACCATCGCTCTTTATACTGGTTCTGGAAAGTTTGAATCTAGCATTGAAAAAAGGACAAGAGGATGGATTAGTGTCGGGAATCAAGGTTTCTAGGATAATTGGATTATCCATCTACTTTTTGTAGATGATATTATGATTATGACCAAAGCATCGATCTCTGAATGGATAGAGATTCATAAGATTTTGACCACTTTTTGCAACTCAACCGGGCTTTTGATTAATGCACAAAAATCCTCCTTTTATCAGTTTGGCGCTCAACAATTTGTTTTGGATACATTAAAAACTACCTTTTATTACAAATTCAATGATCTTTGTGATGGATTTAAATATCTTGGGTATTTTTTAAAAGTTGGCAGGTACAAAGCAGATGATTGGGATTGGCTATTAGCAAAATATGAAAGTCGCATTAGCCATTGGTGCAATAGATGGTTGACCATTGGAGGGTGCCTAGTCCTGATAAAGTCGGTCTTGGAAAGTCAGCCAATATATTGGTTGGATTTGGCAAATATCCCATCATCGGTCCTAAATAAAATACGCCAAGTTGTCTTTAATTTTTTTTGGGATGGGAAAAGAAAAAAGAAGGGCATACATTTGGCACATTATTTCTCGTCCGAAGAAGCATGGGGGTTGGGGACTGAGGAACTTGGTCAGTTTTAGCAAAGCTATGGCGGCTAACACCCTTTGGAGGGCTTTGATGTTAGATGGACTTTGGCATCATGTTCTGAAATCAAAATATTTTCCTTCTGTCTCTGTGGCACGCTGGCTTCGTATGGTTCCGATGGAGGGAAAAAAAGGTTCACCGACTTGGAGATATCTCCAAAAATAATTATATATTCTATTGCATTGGTTGGCATGTCTTCCGGGCTTGGGGGAATCAATTATGATTGGAAAAGATAAGATATTGGGGATGGGAGAAGCGACATTGTTGTCTGGAGAATTGATATCAATATTAAATCAACAAGGCGTGTATTTCTTATATCAGGCGCTCAGAGAACCTCGTCCGAGCTTGATTGGCCCCAACTGGATTACTAGTGCTGAACTGGGTCTCAAGGGCTCTTTAGCAACTGAATGGCAGGATTTTCGTTGTGCGATCCTAAACAATGGTGTGCAGTTGATGAGGAAACCAGATATTCTTATTTGGACGGGTGGAGACTCATCAGGCATGATCATTGTTAAAAATGTATATGAGGCCATTGAAAAAAAAAACAAATAATGGTGATAGGTGGCTAGAGAAAATCGCTATGGTCTTGGGACTGTCCATTGAAATTAAAGTTGTTTACCTGGTTGGTGGTAGAAAATAAGATTNAACTGGATTACTAGTGCTGAACTGGGTCTCAAGGGCTCTTTAGCAACTGAATGGCAGGATTTTCGTTGTGCGATCCTAACCAATGGTGTGCAGTTGATGAGGAAACCAGATATTCTTATTTGGACGGGTGGAGACTCATCAGGAATGATCATTGTTAAAAATGTATATGAGGCCATTGAAAAAAAAAACAAATAATGGTGATAGGTGGCTAGAGAAAATCGCTATGGTCTTGGGACTGTCCATTGAAATTAAAGTTGTTTACCTGGTTGGTGGTAGAAAATAAGATTTTAACTTGGAAAAATTTGCAGCGTAGAGGTTTTGAAGGCCCCGTCTGGTGTTTGCTCTGTAAGAAGAATATGGAAACTATTTTCCATCTATTTTTTGAATGCCCCTTCACCTGCTCTGTTTGGGAAAGAATTAAATCAAATTTAAAATTTCCCGGGGCTTGGACAGGAAACTCCATGACTGAACGTTTTAAAAAATGGAGATTGTTGTTTACAGACTATCTCACTCTTCCAATTTATATATGTTGGAATATCTAGAATGAGAGGAACCTTGCTATCTTTGAGAATGGGGTACCATCTGCTCAGAAGGTGGCGTTCTTGTATTTACTGCACATGGTTGATTACAAGATACTGAACAAACCAAAGGCTATTAGGAGAGGGACGTTGCGACATGTGGTGGAAGGCTCGACCGGATGGTTTGACGGGGCAACAGTTGCATCTAGAAATTGTAGTGGAGCGGGTGGGATATTAAAGATTAGTGATCACATAATTTTCAAATGGACTATTAATTGTGGGCCTGGGACAAATACCAAAGCGAAATTGTTTGGAGCATGGGCACTATTGACATTGTCTTCTCGATTCGCCATATCAGAGCTCTTGGTACAGGGGGACTCAAAGATAGCTATATATTGGCTGCGAGGAAAGGGTAGCCTCTAGGTGCTTACTCTGGAATGTTGGAAGGGAATACTTTCTGATCTTATAAAACTATTTCATAATGTATCCTTTGAGCATATCTATTGTGAAGACAACTTAAAAGCGGACATGTTATCTAAACAGGCTTTGCTAAAAGCCCCGGGGAAAATTGAATACTTCCAATGTGAAGGAGACCATGAAGATCCTCATTTGTATTTAAACCTATACTAGATCTGGAAGAACTCATATGTTTCTTAATGATGGGAGAATAGTGGGAGGTGCTATTGAAGATCCATATCTCCAGGCTACATGTCAGGGGTCTTTTTGATGTTGTAGTTTTTGTCTTGTTGGAATCTTAGATGGGGCTGGGAATTATCGGCATATGTATAAGTGATGGGTCGCTTCCTTTTTGGTTTGTTGAAATTGCTATGGGAGGTATAGTGGTCATATGGCCTGATGTTTTCTTATGTAATAGAACAATTTATATTTCAATATAAATATAAAGCGACATTTTTTATTTTTTTTTGTTAATTTGTGCGAGACCTGTTGGCTACGCGATTAACCTGTGGCTTGAGAAACCGCGAATCAGGGGCATCTAAGCCGTCAAAATCACCCGGGGATCGCACCCGGCCTGAGCCACACCAACC
>SNQJ01S0016890.1:171637-182534 GCA_010110895.2 Picea sitchensis
AAAAGTATTGTTGACGAAGGAAAGAATGTATATTTTCAATGCTTGTGTGGAAAATTAGGTCATGATTGCTATTTAGTGTTTCCCTACTCTCGACTTGTATTTTTCACCTTGTTTTGCAATTGATTGATGCTATGGAGATAATGCGGGTATAAAGTTAGGGAGCAGTGCATTATTTTGCAGGTGTTGTAGAGCAATGTTGTTTCTTAGGTTGGTGCATTGCATTGTGTTTGACCTATTTTCCAATTAGGTCTTTATTGTTATTTGGTGTTTCCCTGTTCTTGGCTTGTATTTTTCACCTTGTTTTTTAGTTGATTGATGCTATGGAGATAGTGCGGGTATAAATTTAGGTAGCAATACATTATTTTGCATGTGTTGTAGAGAGATGCTATTTTCTATGTTGGTGCATTTCACTGTGTTCAACCTGTTTATTTTTGTTGGGGGTTTGATTGTAGTATAGGAAGCCATGGTCCAGAAAGATGGGCATTTTGTAGTTTTCTCGGAGGATTTTTCTATGCATAAATGGTGACACTTTGTGTGACTATGTATTGCGCATCTCAACAGTAGCATATCAATATCCTTGACACAACAAGTAGTGTATATTTTCAATGCTTGTGTGGAGAATCCATGCCAGGTATGGTCGTGTTGTGTTGTGCATCTGCACGATGAATTGTGATAGTGGATGTAATTTGAACGATATTCCAGGGATTTGTGACCAGTTAATTTTGATGGATTTGAAAGCAAATGGAATTCATTTAGATCTTTTGTGTTGTGTGAGACACATAAATATGCAGAGGTTAGAGATATGGCTATTTCAAAACTTCTTTCCATTCTAAAAAATGGGAAAATAAAATGCCTTTTACACATATTGGATACTTTTCGAATATCAATAACCATAATAAAAAACCATCAAAAATTTTATATATAAAAAACACATTTGCTTGGCACTACTAGATGTGTCACATTTGGTCCTAAATGGGAGAAAATCAATTTATTATAAACATGTGATCTATTTTTCAAATTACATCGCTTGTCACAATGACAGATGCAGAACTATTGGAAATGTTGAGCTGCGAGAGGGTGACCTGTGCAGGTTCTCGTCACAGGGCTTAGAAACAGACTGTCTTAGCTACACCAATTATAGTTGTTCAGGATGCACAGGGATTGTAGACTTTCAACGCTCATGCTAAGAATTCATGCAACTTATGGTCTGGCATTGGCATAGTTGGTTACATAGAGACTTGTGCAATTGACAAAGCAATGTCATTAACAGTTCTGCACATAGTTGGTAGTTTATCTATTTAGCAATTGGTCTATATTCAAATTGTGTGCAGAGAAATGATACATCTTTGGTTCCCACACTAACGTAGTTCCACATTTTGCATTCTATTTGATAGTTTATGCTCTATGCACAATACAATTACTTGGTTTCATTCATTTTTTAATTGGCATTGGTGTAGTGTTTAAGCAAACCAATTTTCTCTTATTAGTTGTGTCCTTGCATCAAATGGTTGAATGAGATATTCTTGATGTCCATCATATACAAAATGTTTTTATTTTATTTTTTTATTTTCATATTGTACAAAGATAAATGGGTTGCATAATTTTCATTGCATCAAGGCCAACAAGATGATTGACATTGGGAAAATTTTCTTTTACATGTATATCGACTAACTTTTGAATAGCTATAACAATAATTAAAAACCATCGAGCAATGTACATATAAGCAAGACATTTTCCTTGCAATGCTTCTAGATGGAATTGGTTTCCTCCTGGATCAGAGCAAATCAATTTACGATAAAGAAAACATATATATTACAGACTTTGTCACTTGTGACAGTCAACGATGCATAACTATTAGAAATGTAGAAGCACATAAGTGTGGCAATGTCGGAGAGTGCTCGATGTAGGTTCTCCGCACAAGGCTTAAAAAACAAACTGTCTTAAGTGCACCAAGTATAAATATGAACATATGGCACTGGTTGTCCAGCCTCAAAAGTGGGCAAGTAAGAAGGCTCATGACAAGCAGATTGTTTGAATAGCTCGCAGACATGGAATTACGAGAAAGCGAAGAGCAGGATGGCAATTTGCTAAAATGTCTTTTACACATATCAGACACTTTTCAAGTAGCAGTAGCCATAATAAAAAACCACCATGAAATTTACAGATAGAAAACATATTTGCTTGGAACTGTTTCTATATATGTCGTGTTTGCTCCTAAATGGGAGCAAATCAATTTATTATAAATTAGTGATCTATTATGCAAATTACATCACTTGTCACAATGACATATGCAAAAATATTGGAAATGTTGAGGTACAGGAGGGTGACCTTTGCAGGTTCTTGTCAGAAGGCTTATAGGAAGACCATATTAAGTATGCCAATTATAGATGTACAGGGCGCACGAGGATTGTAGACTTTCAACACTTGCAATAATAATTCATGAAAATTATGGTCTGTCATTGGCAGAGTTGGTTGCATGGAGACTTGTGAAATTGACAAATAAATGTCATAATGAGTCTGACATAGGTGTATACTACACAAATTTGGTGCTTTGTCTATTTAGCAGTTGGTCTATATTCAAATTTTGTGTGGAGAGTTTATACATCTTCCCTTTCTACACTACCATAGTTTTGCATCTAGTATCATGTTTCATAGTTTGGGCTCTATGTGTAGTACAACTACTTGGTTTCATTCATATTTGCATTGGCATTGGTATACTGTTTAAGCAAACCAGTTCTCTTTTATCGGTTGTATCACTAGATTGAATGGTTGAATGAGACATATGGCTAGAACAACCATCATTGTGTATTTTCACTGGTTGTGCAGAGAATTCATGCATGTTATTGTTGTGTAGTTTGGCACCTACTATTGCAAAAGGTTTTTCCAACATTGAAAGTGGACAAGTGAATAAGGTTTTCGACTAACAAATTGTCGAAAGGTTGTAGAAATGGAATTATGCCAAAGTGAAGAGCAAGCTAAGAATCGACTATAATGTATTTTAGACATATATCGACTACATGATCCAACAATGTACAAGTAAGCATTGCATTTGCTTGGCACTTTTTCTAGATGCGTCCCATTCCTTCCAAACAGAGTGCCAATGAATTTATAATAGATCAGTGACATAATTTTTAAATTACATCACTTTCTACAATGATGGAGGTGAGAGTATTAGAAATGTGGAATTATGGAAGTCTAGCGAGGCACGTTGATCTCCGCTGCAAGTTATCCACACAAGGATTCAAAATAGAGGGTATAAATTACACCAAGTATACCTGTGCGAACTGGACGAGGATTCAAAATAGACTGAGAAAATGCTTGTTTATTTTTCTATTTTCAGTTCCTATGCATGATTCTAGAGTTTGGAGGCTTGCGCTGAGAATTTATGTCACTTATGGTTTGGAATTTGCAAAGTTGGTTTCATTGACACTTGCATGATTTACAGAGCAATGTCATCAATACTTCTGCATAGGTGTATACTACAAAGAGGCATTGCTTTGTCTATTTAACACTTGGTCTATATTTGAATCTTCTACAGAGAAGGGTTGTGTATGTTCTTCATGCACTACCGCAGTTTTGCATCTCGCATCATGTTTGATAGTGCACAATATGTGCATATTACAGTTACTTGGTTTATTTAATTTGGCATTGCCATTTACTTTTCATTGGTTCTAGATGTGTAGTGTTTTCTGGTAGATAGGAGAAAATCAATTTACCATAAATCAGTGAGCTATATTGCAAATTACATTGCCTGTCACAATCATGGATGCAAAACTATTGGAAGTGCGGAGGCACAAAGGTGTAGCAATGCAACAGGATACCCCATGCGTGTTTACTACACAAGTATTAAAAATAGATTGTCTTAGGTAGACCAAGTATAGGTATGAACATATCGCGATAGTCATTGCATACATGTGTTGGGAAGTTTGGTAGTGGAAAAGGAATGTCACTAACACAATGGGTATTGTGTATTTTAAATTCTTGTGCACATAATCTACATGGCTTATTATTGTGCACTTTCGCATCAACTATTGCAAAACCTTATTCCAACCTCGAAAGTAGAAAAGTAAAAAGGATTTTGAATAACAAAGTATCCAAGACAAATAGATGTAAGACTTGACATTACCTGAAAACCAACAACAAGATGCGAGTATGAAAAATAAGACTATTTAAAAAAGACTATAGTAATGGTAGATATAATGGATAAATAATCATAAACAAAGACAATCTTTTTTATGAATATAATGGATAAATAATCATAAACAAAGACAATTTTTTTTATGAATTTGGAGGGATTTGAACCTTAGTTTTAGCCCTTTGTCCCTAAAGCATTCTTAATGGCATGAGATTACTTATTTTCATAAAAAATATCTTTAGATTTAAATTGTCGGTATACATGCTTGAAGCTTATTACTTCATAGAGATGTGTTGCATTGTGAATTTGATCTAGCAGAGGACTGATTGTAAGGCTCTAAAGCCTAAAGGTTGCTTGAATCCATACATGATTGAATGATATCTCATCTGTCATTCCGTTCTAGATGTGGCTCCCCCATCTTCCTTTGTAATGATGGAATAATGAAACCCTAAGATGCATTGGCAATACTCTTGAGAGATATATAAATAGAGCTTATACAAATGAAGGAATATTTTCTTGTGTAAGGATATGCGTCAAAGTGGATATGGAGAAAGGGCTCCTTGAAGAAATTCTTTTAACCTTGGACAATTGGAAGGATGAACAACCATTGAACTATGAACAACTCTCCTTCAAATGAAAATCCTACCATGAATATGACCACTTTGCAAAAAATTGTAAGAAGGTGATGCTACCAACTCCCCCAGTGTGAGAAAAATAGGAGCAATGGAAAATTGTGAGAAGAAAGATGATCTCTAAGAAAATGGCTCTAGAAAATACTTTGAAATCAACTCCTCTTTCAGTAGAGAAGGGGAAGGCTTAGGATCTTAGGCTGGAAATCAACTGAAACAACAAGCTCAACACAAATTGATTTTGGTCAATCCAACTAATCAAGAAAATTCAACAAAAGAGCCCCTCATAGACAAACATGAAACAAGAGAATGGATCCCAGAGGGGAAAAAAAACCAGGTAGATGAATAAAAACAAGGGAACAAAATCAATCACAAGAGGATGAAGGAAAATAGGACAAAGGATCATAAGAGAAAATTCCCAAGAGAATTGGAAGGAAGCCAAGAAAAATAGTCAGAGAAGAAGCAACAACTGGGGACACAACTCCAGGAAACCAGTCGACCCTGCAAAACAATTAATTATGGGGCTCTTAAAAAATAATCGAACTTCAGATGCTCTAACACTGCATCAAAACCAAAAAAATAATGAAAATTCTCTCCTGGAATTTTCTAGGGTTTGGGAGCAATTTCAAAGAGGAAGCTCTGAGAGATATCATTTGAACAGAAAAGCCTCAAATCCTCCCACTCTAGGAGACAAAGATGGAGGCTTTAGAAGCCATTAGACTAAGCAAGAAACAATGGTGAGCTAGCAAAGGTATTGCTATTAACTCAAGAGGAGAATCATGCAAACTTTGCGCTATGTGGAACAGTTCTATTTTGAAGATGGTAAACTCATTCAACACTCAACATTGGAATATTTCTAGTTTTATACAGACACAATCGGGAAAAAGGTTCAATCTTATTAATGTTTACATGTCAATGTCCTACGGAGAAAAAGAACATTGTTGGGAATCTCTCTTGTCCCTCCAAAATTCAAAAGAATCTAGGAATACCATCATAGAAGGTGACTTTAATGTCACTCTAAACAATAAAGAGAAAAGAGGGATCATCATTGTTCGAGACCTATTTCATGAGAGGATGTAGAACTTGATGGTTTAATGGAACCTTGTGGACATCAAACCCTCCAAAGGTAAGTACACCTAGTCAAATAAAAGGATTGGAATAGTGCATATAGCAACAAGGTTAGATATTTTTTTAGTGCACAGTGATATTTTATCACAAGATTTCATCATTTCTTCAAAAATCATTCCCTTTGCCATATCGGACCACAAACAAATTCTTCTCTCTTTGGAGGAATCCCTCAACTACACTCGCCTTCCTTTCATATTTAACCCTTTGTGGATGCAGGAGAAAATGGGTTTGGAAGTTATCTATAAGGCATGGAACTCATGGATTGTGGGCTCTCTAGTTTACATTTGGGAATAGAAGTTAAAACTAGTTAGTGGGGTAGAATTCCAAGGTCATATCTCACTCGGAGCAAAATGAAACAGATAATGGAACATTTAAACTATATACCCTTCGCATTTGTTCTATGTTGAAATGGTGGGATAAATCCAAATGCAATTAAGAAATTTTTGAATGCTAGGGAGTCTCCTAGAGAGATGGGCTTCCGCTTCCTAGTTCACAATCAAAGGAGTAGGTTTCCAGAGTGGAAAGGACATGCACATTTGCTCACTAAGTTTCAACACTCTGTGTTTTGGGTAAGTACTAGAACCTCCTGAACTTTTCCCTCTTAGAGCTTCATATTTTTCTTCTCTCATTCATGTTCAATTTTATCAGTTTGGTATTGGCCTATTCCATGGGGGAGGAGCCTCAAAAAATTCTTATCAACCCCTCCTTTTGGCTCACTATCTATGCCTCTTTCTGGGTATTTTTTTGTCTTGGAAATATTCTATAGTTTTCCTTTTTTTATTTATTTGTTGGTTGGCTACACATGACGACCTCGTATGTGGGATGTTAGTGGATTTTTTGTAGCTTGAATGTGAATCTGTTTCCCTAGAGAATTAGACAACTTCTACACAAATTCTGTTTTCTCACCCTAAAAAAATTGATTGGAATTGGTGGTTCTCTTTCATCATAGTTCTTCTCATATTTCATAAGAGTGAATTGGGATTTTTTCTTTGGACAAAATGATTTTCTGAGTTCTCTGTAGGAAACAAAGTTTTATTTTTAGGTTCTTGAACAACACGGATTCACGAGACCTCAGAGGTATCCATAAGTATTTGAAGAGACATGAATATCTCTTACAAATTAATGGCACCTCTCTTTAGGAATTTCTCAAAAATTCATCACAATTTGGAAATGCAATAGCAAGAACAATACAATAAGATAATGAGAATTCTTAAAGCGCATGGGGAATTCTATTGGAAATTGAAATGGATTGTTACAATATAAAGCGTTTTTCTCAGTACGCAAGAGAAGATTACACAATAGACTCCATGAATCAACAAAATTCAAGACAAAAAAAAGAGAAATCTAAGGAAGGAGATCATGGACAACAACTTAAGGAATCAAAAGAAAAGGACCATTCTACTATCCATTCGGAGGAAAATTTGCAGTATCAAATCTCTCAAATGTTCTATAAATCCATATGTATTTTGGATGTCTTTTATAGGGTTTATACATGTCATGTTAGTATTTTTGTAGCTATAGAAAGTATGGGAATGAAAGAGTCAGATGATAGGGGGGGAACCTAACGACGTCGTTGAAAGTTTTTATGAAACAAAATGCCTTTATTCTTTGTAATACTTTTCCATTTTGGCCACATTTTAATACAAATATTCTCGAGTCTTTGTTTAAAAAAAAAAAAAATTAACAATTATTCCATCCAGTCACATCCCCTCTCGATCTCCTAATGGAATTTATAAAACTAAAATCCCAATTACTAAACAATTTAGAAAGTTCTTGAGTCATTTTCTCCCCATCTATCATAGTCTCTTGCAACAAAAGAATACAAGGTTTTATATTGTCAACTAATCTCTTTAAGGACAAATTATCTGATGGGTTAACCAATCCTTTGTAATTGAGGTTATGAAAAACCATTTGGAACTCTTAAAGGAGACATTTTCTCTAAGAGCCCCTATTAAGGATAATTGCTTCCCACATATGATTTTTGAAGATGCTTTTTTTGGGCCATGGACATGAATGATTTTATTCCGCTTTGATTGGATTTGGGGACATTCCCTTCAAAGAATCCTAACCCCCCACCACCTTTCCTAGAAGATCGAGAGTACCTTTTCTTCTAGTCCTTAAATTATACTTCATTGGTTCTGAAGGATTGGAATCCCGAGGACCCTTCCCATCTGTGATGCAATCTGGATTAAGGATGGCAGCGAATTCTTTTGGATCTTGAACAACATATGAAGCCTCTACATTTCCAAGAATGGGTATGAGTACTAGTGGGTTTGGGTTTTTTATACCCGACAAACTGGGAAAAAAACCACTTAGGGATTCCAATCCATTGGTTCTAACCTTAGTTTCTAGGTCATAAAGACCATTCTTTTTGAAGAAATACTTTTATTCGGATAGTGAGTTGATGTGTCTTACCCAAATTAGCCTCGTTCTCCTTGTTGTCACCGACTTTGTCCAAATTAGGTTTCTTGAACTGGCCTGTGTCTAAGTTTTGAAAGTTTGCTACCAAGGACCCTATTCAAAGGCCTTTTGAGGTTGTTTGAACCCCTACCTCCTCTATCTTGCTCAAAATTTGTATTGTTCCCAGTTCCATCATCTCTACACCTTTCATATGTTTTCTTTAAGTCTAGTTGTTTCGCATACTTGGGTAACTGCAATATGCAGATAGGTCATAATAGTGGCAACATACACATCTAAAGAGTATCCCTTCATAATCTAGGTGAAGACAAAAAAGATCAACTCCCCTTTTGATATCCATCATCTCTACCAAGTCTTTGCTCACTTCCATTCCTACTTGGATATGAGCCATTCCATAGTATCTAGTCTCTAAAAAGGACAAGTCAGTTTTTTAATAAATACTTAATGCATTACCAATTTCTTCGAAAACCTCTTCAGACCACAAAAACAATGGAAACCTTGGATTTCAAACCCATATCGGGAGAATTTCCACACTATTCAACTGGGAATCGAACTCAATATGGCATTTCTTTAAGGACATGAATTGAGATCTCCGTTTCCAATGCTAGTGCAATATTTTCTTCGCCTATTTAGTTGACTTAAACACCCAAACCAAACATCCACCATTTTTTTTTTAAAGTTTTTTGTTGGCTCAAAGTTTAGCTTGGTCCATTTCTTCAACTCCTCACTGCTCATTCTCTTTCCAGGAAAACTCCCTACTAGTGCCTTGTCCCCCATATCCATTATGTCATTGAGTTTGGTTTTAACACCGAAGTTTAGACTAATAACCTCCTAAACCTTTTTGATACACTTACAAAACTTAGGTTTTCTTGAGCCCTCATGAAATTATAACCCTACAACCTTTGAATCAACAGATGGGGATCCACTCATAAGCTTCAAATCCAACATATTTCCAACAAAACAAGAGCTAAAAAACCTATCTTACCTTTCGACTGCACTGTTGTGTATAAAATTGAATCATTACAAACATCATTCAATGGATTTATGGACTCATTACAAACCTCATTCAATGGATTTATGGTGCCATACCTTGTGCACATTAAACCTCTATCCTTCATAACTAAGAATTCAAGGTCGAAGGATCTAAAGGATTAGGTCCATAACTCCTTGTGTGAGGTTATTTTTGTTATATTTATATTTTTTTTTGTAAAAGTAAATCTATAAGTCTTTTTAGATTTGCTTAGCTTTTAAAATCTTATATGCCTTTCTTCTATGTAGTTACATGAATCTCCATATCCTTCTTCCTTTCTATATACCTTATTTTTTAAAATTCAAATTCTCTCTATATAAAATTTCTTGTCGTTTTTTACTTTCTTTCTCTATATATATACCTTATTTTTTTTAAAATTCAAATTCTCTATGTACAAATTTTCTTCTCGTTTTTTACTTTGTACTTTGTGGTGGGGAAAGAAGTGTTAATATTATGGTAGCTGCGGGAGGTATTTACCCCCACGTGTGAACCTGACGAGAATAGAAGACTCCGGGAAGCAAGAGAAACCCTAATGAATTGGCTAATATGCCTAGAAGCCTTGTCGGTTCAAGAAGATAATTTATATTAGGCTATTAGCCTCCAAGAGAAGAAGTCGGCCAGAAATAATAATAATATACTGAACAGACACTATCCAGAAGGAGAAGTCAGCCCCAGAAAATCTGGCAGAACCAGTATAAATACATGGCGCCAGTTCTCATTTGTGACATCTCAGGACTGCAGTTTTCCCAGTTGGTGTGCACTGCAGTTGCAGTTGGTGCGCAGGTTTGGAGGAGGGTTGCAGGTGCAGTTGCAGCAGCAGCAAGTTTCAATATTTGGCTTGGATATCTCTTGGTTAGGGTTTGGAACATCTGATCAGTCTTTTGTGTTGCACTATCCTTGGGGAGAGATGTGCTGCTCTTTGTTTGGCTATCTAGCCTAGGTTTTGCTTCCAAAGGAATTCTCAGGTCAAGGTTAAGGTGATCAGAGGGAGGCTTCGGCTTGTGGTTGGGTGACGAGGGTATCGTCAATGGTAAAATGAGCACACCATCTTCTATATTCTAACAAGTTATGGGCCCACACCCCTTCAGTCAGCCTAAAACGCTGGAAGGAAACATAGCCGCTAGATATTGAGCTCGTTGAGGAACTGTTGCTAGGGTTACTAGCATGAGCAGCTTCCAAAAGCACTGCAGCTAGGGTTACCAGCAGAAGCAGTTGCAGAAAACCCTAAACCTCTTGTTAAGACACCTTAAGTGACAAGATTGACCTAATCTACAGATAGATTAGTGCGCCCTAGCCCAACGCATCTCTTGGTACTCTCAGAAGGCCAAGACGTGAAGTTTGGATTTCTGGTCAAATCTAGGGTTTGACCAAGTCAAGCAAGCCATGACGAACTCTATGAAATCTGAGAACAAGATAGAAGGAGCCTCCAACTTCAGAGCATGGAAGACAAGGATTGACCTCATCCTTGCTAAGAATACAGTGTTGGACATTGTGAAAGGAAACATCGTGAAGCCAGAGTTCAAAGAAGGAGAAGAGAAGGAACCACAGAATGTTGCA